>JARFOC010029135.1:0-31836 GCA_031763485.1 Osmoderma eremita
CAGTTTTAATTAGGCATCCCACCTAAACTGCTAATTAGTAAAGGTCGCTATCACCAATAACCATCGTCAATTATATATATATATATAAATTAAGGGATACAATCCTTAATTTTGGGAATTTTCATAATATTGGTGCTTACCGATCACCATCGGGACTTCTGGGAAGAGTTCTACACCGACCAGTTAGTGGGACGCGGTCTGCTGGACATAGAGTGGCCGATACCTTCCGTCAGAGACCGGTTAACTTAGATTGGAGTACGGAGTCATCGAACAGGTCGGAATTAACCTTTTTCTTGTGTCAATTGGCACACATCGGGAGTTTCTTGAATATATATATACATTTTGTCTTTTGGTAACTATTTAATTTTAACTTTAATAATTTAATGGCCTTCGCCCACTCTGTATGCTATTGTAAAGTTGAGTGATCACCCATCTATTTATTTTATGGTTTTAAAGGAACTTCACCCCGACAAAACCTGTCATTGCTAACGTCAACCTAAATAATATCGTAACCTTTTACGTGTTTGTTTCACTTATTTAATTAAATCAATACATATTAGTTATACACCAAAGTTTGTCTTACTTAAATGAACTTTGAAGAAATATCTAACCGCACGATATTCACCCGCGTTCTTCCGTACGTAGAATCTCGGGGAAAGAACGATTTCTAACGGAAGCGGCGCCATCCCTTTAACCCAGCCGTCTTCACTAAGCTGGCCGGAGCAACCCCGAGTAGGGTGGATATCATTGGGGTTTCATTGTACCTTTCGCAATTGTGGCGTCATTGATCTGGCGGCCTTGTGGTCGTTAGAAACCTTGTAGTCGTTCCATTAATTTCCTCGTTTGGTGCACGCTCTATTCTAGTGATTCTACAGGATCTCTATATAAAACCCCATTTCCACCACTTTAACTTTGTTCTTGTATTTCTCAGTCAACATTCGGAACCTCATGTTAAAATCGGTTCCACGGTAGCACTGTACATTCTTACCTTTGTATTTAGTTGTATTTTAGTTGTATATTCTTATATTCTTAAAATGCACTCTAACTGTAGATTACACTGGTTTTTTTTCCAATCACAGAAATGCCTCATTCCCATATACTTTTGCACGCTGAAATCAATAATGTTTTCACAATATCTCTATCACCCTTAGCTTTTCTGTTCCAGGATATTAGCTTATCCACCTAAAATATGCATGCATAAATATGTAGTATAAGAGAACATGTCTTGACGTTATTTCAGTTGTCAGCTAGAGCTCGGAACCGATCAAGCAGTATGCAATAGTTAATGTAGCAACATGTCTTGACGTGTTAAGACCTGCATTTCCCATTCCTAGATAGCATCTCTTGTTACTTCAGTTGTCGGCTAGAGCTCGGTGAATGAACATATACGCTGACGTTGTTAACGTTTTAAAGAGTGTTGCGCTGTGGTGCTTTCAAGCTATTGTAGCGAAACCGCGAACATTTAATCACCCGTAAAAATGCCAATTAAACCTGTAAACCACCCGAACTCTTTTTGTTCCTTAAAAAGTGCTATGAGCAGTATTTCAAGTGTAAAATAGGTGATGAGGACAAAAGCTGGGCTCCCCATATTTGCCGTGTTACGTGTGTCAGACTTCCTACAGCGTGGACAAAAGGTAAACGACATATGCCTTTTGCTATTGCTCAGATCATAATACCGATTACTATTTTTGTTTAACAAATATAAGTGGTATGACTTCTAAATCCAAACACACTGTAAAATATCCTAATATTCCGTCTACACTGGGACCAGTACCTCACAGTCCGGAATAACTTCTGCCTAAACCTCCACAAAACATTGCACTAAGCGACGATGAAAGTGCTGATGTTACCAAGGCAAAGGGAGCCCTGCTATGTTGGCAAACTATTGCTGGACCCTCAAGAGAGATGCTTCTGACAGTTCAGCCGAAACTAGTATATCAGCACATTTTCCAAGTAAATATATCACTTTATACACATTATAATATATGCTTTCACAAAATTTCATTTCTTTGTTACTCTGAAACCCTGCCTGATATAAAAATTCTGAAAACAGATATGAAATAAGTGTAAAAAGGATTACCAAATTCACCCACTTTACCTCGTGGGACAAAATAAATCTGAAATTTTGTTGACCAGTGTTATCGTGATACAGCTACAAAAGGAGCTTGTTCTTGGTTTTTCATATTGCTACAGCCTTTGCTACTTACGTTATACCGAGTGCACGTGCTCGTGCTGAGCATGGAGAGCCTAACGTGTCGGACAAGAAACGTATTTCTCCCATGTATCTATGTATTAGTGAATATTGCAAAGACTATGGGACAGTATAATAAGCACACTATATCGGATCACTCCTCCGCACAATATATCGATTAATTCGGCACCCGTATCACGTGATACCTTCTTAATCGAGAAGAAGTACCAGTCAATTTCTCCACTTTGATGGATTTATTACAGTAACAGCACAGTTAAGAAAGGTCGTAGGTAGCTCTTCCAGAAATTTTTCGTTCAGGAGTGTCAACTGTTGTAAATGTGTTATCGTCAGCCAGGGAAAAAGACGAAGAGAGAAAGCAGTGCATGTTTTGAGATATGGTTGTATTTAGGTTTATTCGGTTTTGCGATTGACGATGGGAATCAACGTATTCTCCAAACGCGTGTCCTGAATTAATCGTTATATTATGCGGGAGGAGTGGTTATAGTATGTTTATTATCTATGTATTGGATTAAGACACATTCGACAGCATCCGCATAGCAGAGTAAGGGTCTAGTCATACATATTCGACACGAGTACCGCACGAGACTCGCACTACGTCCGTTCCGAAGTAATAACACAGGTTTATTTTATGCGATAGGCTACCCATTTACGTTGCGAGTACGACACGGGCATGGGGTGCGTACGGATCTCGTCAACCGCAATGGGTCATTTACTTTTTGTCGTACGAGTTTTGAACTCGTGCATTGTGTTAACACGTATCTTGTCGTTATATAAACGCAGCTGTTATAAATATACATTAAAATGTATCGTCTATCATTGATGAATCATCCACACGTGTTAATATAAAAACTATGCGCCTATAATGGCAGTTTTACGGTTAATAAAAATAAGCCAGAAAGCGTTCTAAGAGAATTCTTCATGCATATATCCAGAGGAGTATAGACTTTTTACAAAAGATCCATTGAGAAGAGATATGTACACTCATCAACACAAATGAAAACACGAGCAAAACTAAGGAATTTAGCACAGGTGTTGTACGTACGTGTCCCGTAACAGTGTAGCTTCGAGGACCACGACACGAGTACGTTACGGGCCCCGTATGGAACTCGTTCGCACACGGCTCGTATATGTGTGGTCAGAGCTTAATGCGTATTCTGTTCTAATAAACTGAAACATCAGCCGTTTCTATTACTCTTTACCAAGCTCATCTGCAGTTGGAAAAAATCCCTCTGTATGTTCTTATTCCCAGCGACAAAAAATTGAAATTGAAATGTATTCTATTTTAAATAGAACATAAAAATAACAGAAAAAGTAGTAAAAATGGTAATTGTGCAAAAACGCTTTTATGTACTATTGCAAACATGCGGACTGGCATGCTAAAAATATTGATGCGCATTTGCACATGAATTATGTTAACGAAGCTAAACTAATTATAACTTCCAACCTATGTAATTATAACATACATCTAGCGCATGTTAGTGTGAATAGTAAGTTATATATTTTAATAACTGAACCTCTTTACTTGTGCCTTTACTGATTGTGCTGTTGTTTAAGGTATACATACCTTTACTAAAACTTGTTTTCTAACATTTATCATGAGGGTAAATGTATGTAGAGAATTAATTGCAACAGCTACATTCACACAGTGTGTCATGTAATATGACCAGATGCTTTGTGTGTTGTTGCTATTGTGTAAATATTTTCAGTATTATGAATATACTCCGAAATCGAGAGGATAAACTGTCAGAAAAACAAGTTTTGGAGGTATCATGAAATATTTGGTTTAATTTTAGATACTATGGGATATTCTGTTCCTCCTAATAATAAAATGTAATTAGAATTTGGAAAAGCTAAATCATATTATTCTATACAGAAAAAGGAATTTTTCATAGTACAAAACAAAACTATATTATTACCTATAAGAAACACATAAATTTATAATATAATTATGAATTTCTTGAAGTAGTATGTATTCGAAAATCCTACCAAATAAAACAGCATTTTTTTTCGAAGTTAGTTATCCGTAAGACCTGCTCCTTTTGCCCTTCAGACACTGACTTAATTAAATACCTCCACTCCAGAATTAAATGTACCTGACTTAATAGGTTCTAAAAATAATTATCCCTTGCAAAGATTACATTAGTTAATTAAGTGTATCTGGTGAATTGAGTTTTAAAATACTATTGGAACCTGAGGCCGTGATAAAATTATGAAACGTTTATTAAGGTTTTTCTATAAGCTACCCATTTCCTATTCCACCTATTCCGAAATCCTTGTGCCCTGTACAAATTAGTACAGGTCCTTGGCCGGTTGGTCTACATAGTCTTCTGGTTTCATTTTTGGTTTCCCAAAGATTGCCTGTCTTCCAGGATCTAAGACCTTCCATTCACATAGGATGTGGTATGCCCCTTCACACAGTCTACAGCTTGGATCCTCATGTCAGCCTCAATTCTCTGTAGGTGTCCCTTCAGCAAACCTATTACCAGAGGAGACCTATTACTGGACGAAGATGATTCCTACTAAGATTTAGTGGTTCGTCAGGCTTCTTTACTAATGGCCCCTTAATAATTTGCCATTACTTTGCCTGGTTGTATTTTTCCGGTATTCTTATCTGCCCTCGTATTGTATTTTTAGACACTACCAGGGCAGGTTCTGGGCCCACGTATGAAAATCATGATCCTTTCTTTGCTAACTCATCAGCTTTCTTATTGCTTATGATTTCCGAGCGTCCAGGCACCCACAACAAAGTAACTTTATTGCGTTCCGCAAGCACATTCAGTTCCCGTGTGCATTCCCAAGCCAGTCTCGATGTCACTTTGGGGTTCGATAGTGCCCTGAGTGTCGCCTGACTATCTGTTGCGCAGATCCGTTTATTACTATAAGTCCTCTTATTGTTTCTATTGCGCAATGCAATTTAGCGTACACCTCTGAACGTGCCACAGTGGTGTATTTTCCTAATCATGGTGATTTTCGCATCCACCATCTCACTGTATATTCCAGCTCCAAACCTGCTGGATCTTTGACCCGTCTGTAAACCAGGCCCCGAGCATGTTACTGCACGCTGTTTTCCGTGAGCCGTGATTTCCACCTCGAAATTCCTGTTAAATGTATATATGGAAATCATGTGGTTTGTTTTCATTCCCAATAGGTTTCCTCCCACATAACTGCGAACTTTGTTGTGCCCCAATTCTGCATATCTGCTGTTCGGGGATTTTGGCAATAGGAAATATCCCAGTCTTGCCTCCCTCATTATCACCACTTGAAGCGGTGGGATTCCATTGCTGTTGTCGGAGTTGCCCGCATTTCTCCTCTTATACCCAAACACGCAAGCGTCTGTATCTTTCTGAGCTCGGTTATAGCAGCTTGTTGCTGCACATTTGTCCGCCATACCACGGATGCATAAGTAATCATGGGTCTAACCACCGTGGTGTATGTTCAGTGCATCACTCTTGATTTTAATCACCAGGTTTTTCCATGGGATTTTCTGGTCAACATAAGCGCTGTCCCTCCCTTGGTTTTGAATCTCTGAAGCTGTCTGTTACAAGTAAGCCTTGGGTCCAGATTGACCCCAAGGTATTTTAGTTCCCCAGAAAACCTCCTCCTTTTTGTGAATGCTATTGGGGTCGTCTTAGAAGGACTTATTTTATGCCCCTCTTCCTCGTTCCATTTTTGTACAACTTGTAGTGCGTTCCACATCCTGTCCCGTACCACGTTGCTAAATTTACCTTGGGTTAGGATGACAAGATCATCCGCATCCCAGGGTTTTGTACCTTTCTCGGTCCAGTTTACTTATCAGCCCGTCCATGACTAGGTTTCACAGCAGTAAAGATAAAACCCCTCCCTATGGACATCCCCTGTCAACCTGAGCCACCAAAGTTTCCACCATGATAGTCGTGTAAACTGATCTCTCTTTTAACATGCGGCCTATCGATCTGCATCTTGTTTCATCGATCCCTTTTTTCCTCGATTCTGGGGAGATAGACGTTACAGAGGTGTTATCAAAAGCTCTCCCTGAGTAACATACATACTTTATGCAACAAAAAGTCCGGGCCCTTTTATATCATTATTAGATAAATGCCATCCGGTCCTGGCGATTTATAGGATTTGCATGAGTTGACAGCCCATTACTTTATCAACATTCACCACATTCTTTGCCACCTGCCAATGCTCCCTCGATGTCTGTTTCCCAGATTCCAGTTCTGCACTGTTGCAGTCTTGTAGTGATAAATTTGTGACTTGGGAACCCGGGAAATGGACTTCGCAAACTTATTACTCATGACGTATGTAACCTATTGTATTACACTGGTCAACAAAATTTCAGATTTATTTTGTCCCACGAGGTAAAGTGGGTCAACTTGGTAGTACTTTTTACACTTATTTCATATCTGTTTTCAGAATTTTTCTATCAACCAGGGTTTCAGAGTGACAAATCAATGAAATTTTGTGAAAGTATATATTATAATATGTGTATAAATCATGAAAAATGACACACCATATATTTACTTGGAAAATGTGCCGATATATGACCTTCGGCTGTACTTTGCATAAGAAACATCCCTCTTCACCGTCCAGTAATAGTCTGCCAACATAGGAGTCATTTGCCTTGGTATCATCAGCACTTTCATCGTCGCTTGGTGTCATGTTTTGTGCAGGTTTAGGCACAGGTAATTCCGGACTGTGAGGTACTGGTGTCCGTGCAAATGGAATATTAGGATATTTCATAGTATGTTTGGATTTCGAAGTCATACCACGTATAGTTGTTAGACAAAAATTGCAATCGGTAATATGGTTTGATGGTTCGCTCCAAATCATAGGAATAACAAAAGGCATATGTCGTTTACCTTTTACCCACGCTGTAAGAAGTCTGATTCACATAACACAGCAAATATGGGGAGCCCAGCTTTTGTCTTCATCACCTACTTTACACTTGAAATACTGCTCATAGCACTTTTTAAGGAGAGATGTGAAAGACCGTTTTTGATATTTAAATGTGAATTCGCCGCAAATCTAACAAAAAGAGTTCGGGTGGTTTGCACAACTGGAATAACAAGAGATGCTATCTAAGAATGGGAAATGCAGGTCTTAACACGTGAAGACATAAACACACTGTTCGGATTACTCCTCCCGCACAAATATACGGAACAAGTATGCTGGAGGAGTAATCCGAACAGTGTGTTTATCGTGCTGCCCCACAGTCCTTGCTATCTTTACGTCAAGACATGTTCAAACATTAACCATTGCATGCTGCTTGATCAGTTGCGAGCTCCAGCCGACAACGTCAAGACATAACTGCAATAGCTTGAACGCACCACCACGCAACACTCTTTAAAACGTTAACAACATCAGCGTATATGTTCATTCACCGAGCTCTAGCCGACAACTGAAATAATGTCAAGACATGTTCTCTTATACTACATATCTATGCATGCATATTTTAGGTGGATAAGCGAATATCCTGGAACATAAAAACAAAGGGTGATGGAGAAATTATGAAAACATAATTGATTTCAGCATGCAAAAGTATATGGGAATCAGGCTTCTTTGGGCTTAGGACAAAAATCTTGTTAACCAGTGTTATCTATCTCATTGTAATTGTTATACAGTGCGGTCGTAAATTGTGTCTGCTCCCTCCCTGAACTTAACAACGCCCTCTATCCTAAGTCAAGTGCATGTCGCTATAACCAAAATATCAAAATTTACCTCTAATTTTACCTCGTTTTTGTTTCATTCCTTTCAAAAGTTATGAAATAAAATTTTACGTATGCCCTAAACTAAATTTGAAATACATATGGAGTATTTTTCTTACTGTATCTCTGTTTTATTTTAAAGGAAAAATGAGCATAAGTCCCTTCAGTGTACCGAAAACAGGAATCGGTGGCAATAAATACGTAACGTAAAGTTCATTCGCGAAAGCGAACTCTAGATACAAGGACATTGATATTCGATCGCATCGAGCGTTATAAAATTTTAAACAGAATATCCATCCGGCAACAGAGAAAAAGAAACATTAAAGGGAAATACAGCGAAACGGGAAGAAACGAGCAAATGAAGCGAGAAAATTTAGTTTTCGTATGTAGGACACGGAAAAGGCATTAGTGAAAACGTCGGGCAGATCCGATAAACGGAAAAGTTCCGTGAACTTGAGCTACACGAAAAAGAAACTCCCACTTGATAAATAATTTCTGTTTCGTAAATAAAGAGACACCGAATTCTGTTTCGGGCTGAACTTTGGAGTAGGTTGAATGGAATTACTATCAAATATTCCCTTATTTGTATATGATCGCCTTGCCACAATTATGCTGAGATAGTTACCTGGCGAAGCTAAAATAAATTAGTATCACATTAACATTAGCAGTATCTCACTAATCTATTCGACATAAATATTACCAAATATATCTCCTCTTTAATGTACGATCATTAATTATGGCTTTAATGTGGCGTGACATAAAATTATGTATTTCCTGGGACTACTTAATTTCAAACCTTCTTTCTTTTCAGAATCTGTTCCGATTCTTCACGCCCCTCGAAGCTTAACGATCATACCGCTGGGTAATGGTGTATTAGGTAAGTTGGTAGACTAATGCCAGATTTTAGAGTAAGGCAAATATTTTCACTATTAATTAATAATATACTATTTAATTGGATAGTGCCTATACCTGAAATAATAGAAGGAAAACTGTTGTAAGAATAATATAAAACAATATGGTAAATCTTTATCACAACAGTAGATTTCTAAATCCTCAGCAGCAAACTATTAAATATTTGTTTAATTTCGTTATGTACGAACTCAATGCTTACATTTGTTGGAAGTGTTTTACTGTACTGTTATACTTCAACATCAATATTGAGGGGGTAATTCTCAGATTATATTAACGTAACATTCTTTAATAATTCGAACACATTTCCCTGAATTATTAGCTTGGCGGAAAACATTATATACACATCTGCCCACATCGGAACAGGGGATAGCTTCGTGAATGGCAACCGCGCATTCGAGTCTCACTCACAAAGAGAGACATCCAGTCGCAGTGTATCTAAAAGTACGCACACATGACCACTCAATCACGTAATTTTGCTGTACTCTTAGATTACGGTAAAAAATACAGTTTCTTATATTCATTTTGTAGCTGCTATGAGATGCCGGACAACGAAAAAGTAATTCTAAGTAGAAAAATTAACAACGGAAATTAAACAACTAAATTAATTAAACAAATTAAACAAAGAAAAAATAATCTCTACAATTATACAACATAAATTGAAATTGTAAGAATATTACTTTATAGAGGGTTCGGAAGTATCCCCATCCGCCGCCATACAATAGGCGAGTCTATCGTAAAACTCCCGCTGCCTCGAGATTTCTAGGGGTTATTGTCGCAAGAATTCTGTACAGTTTGTAACGTGCCGATTTTATTTTACGAAAGTTTTGCAAACAAAATAATTTATTCGTGTGAATTGGGGTAGCAATGCCATCTACCGGCGGTTAGCATAGACGCGGCAGTCGATAGCGATCGGTTATCTGGTATCACCACCAAAAATCGATAAAATCGATAAGTCATGGATAGTTAGCGATGTGAGATTTAAGATTCGTTCTTTTATAAACTCGCTGTTGTTGAGATAACCACTATTGGTTAAATTTGTGCGGAATATTGGTGTTGGAAATAGAAATTGTTGAAATATCCATGGGAAATCCGCCCTGGTAATATCAGGATAAGAATTAGCCGTAGTATTAGCTCGATTTGAGAGCATCACGTAAGATAATCGTGGAGCAATAAACTCAACACTTCGAGCACGTGGCAGCCGCCTACTATCGAGGTACAAATTGTTAATCTTTTTCTTTCATTCTTTCGATGACACTTGGTGACGCTAAAATGTATTTTTAGGACTTCTTTTATTACCCCTTTTTATTGTGGGGCGCTATTATTGATTGTTAATTTGGATTTAACCTACAATCGAATCCGGCTGCTTAGAATCGGAAAAGCGCAGCACCGATCTCAGCTGTTTAGCTACAACCGGTTGCCGGCGGGATTTTGAATATCGAGGCAAGAACCCTGAGCACCAATAAGGTCGGATTAAAGCAAATTATTGACACTATTTTATACCCTATATGACCTACAGTTAACCTTAGTATATCATTTGTTTTTTGTATCTAACGTAATATCTTCGAATCAAATATTTGTATCGTCTTCAGCCTCATATGTAACAGTTTATAAAGCTTGAGTGATCACCCAACTAATTATATTCCGGCTTCAAAGGAGCTTCACCCCGACAAGCCTGTTATCTTGTCGAGAGCAATTGAACTCCTCGTTTGTTGTTGCATATTTATACATTTGCTTTTACTACTTAATATTAATATATTAGATTATACACCCAAGAGTCATTCGTATTATTCAGGAAATTATATACATACATATAGATAGACCCTACGGTATTCACTTTCGGCTCTTCCGTGTCGATAAGACTCGAGGTAAGATCTAATTTAACGGAAGTGGCGCCAATTTTTGAACCCAGCCGTCTTCACCGAGCTGGCCGGAGCAGACCCCGAGAAAGGTGGGTACTCCCAAGGGTTTCGGTTTAACCATATTATTATTTGTGTGGCGTCATTGTTTCTACTTGCCACTAAGGTAGTCTCGAAAGGTAGTACGCTAGAAGTTCTAATTGCAACTGTTGCCAGCTCGCTATTGTTGTAAAACTGTAGAGATTTTGTTTGACATAACCCACAGAGAAAAATCGCAGGGGTTGAGATCGGGTGATCTGGATGGCAATAACACAATTAGAAAAGGTGTATTCTAAAAACTCCGTTACTATAATTGTGTTATGTGCTGTACAACCGTCTTGCATAAACCACCGATGTTCGTAAGACCGAAGTTCATTAACAATGAGGATATTCATTGTTAATGAACTTCGGCCTCTCAGAGCGTGCTGCGCCGGACAAATCTGGATCTCCCGAAGAAATTTATTTGAACCACTTCTGTGCTGTTCGATCACTTACGGCATCATCTCCAAACGCGGTACATATTTTCCGTGTCGCAGCTTCGGTACCAAGTTTGTATTCATAGAGCAAACAACCTAGAATTAAAGTTTTATTCGTTGCCATTTTCAATTATTTAAAACTAGGAATTAGACAAAAAAAATGTCTATGTATCCGATAAGAGAAGAATTCATGTTACAATTGATGACATATAACAAACAAGTGCTATCGATCAAAACTTAAAAATATTCATGGCACTCTATACAAAACCGTACGAACTTATTTGGCTACCTGATAGTTGTTGAATTAATATCATTCTTTATTTATGAGCAAAAATCTTGATAATAAAGGTGACAAAGAGAATTTCAGCAAAATATAACTTTCCAAAATTAGCGCCACGGGACGTACCTCATCAGGTGTATTAAGAAAAACTACATTTTCCATTTAAGTTCAACATAAATGTAGGTGAGAGCTATTATCAATAAAGATTCCGCGACTGGGCGTTAGATGTCTCTGTAGATATTTCGAAAGGGATGAGCTAACGTAAAGTTGAAGATACGGCGTACTGAACGACCGACAGGCATTCCTCCGACGTGCACTGTTGAGGACTGAGCAGTCCGAAACTGCTGTCTGTACGTGAGGATGTCTAGAACTATGCAATCAGACGTGTTGTGTGATCCCAGAAGTATTGTTATATATTTTAAAATATATTTATATACTATTTCTAACTTACATTACGGAGCAGATGTTGATTTTCTCGAAACCAATATCGCCCGACTGAGGGATTATGTTTGCCATGACGTGGAAAAGAGCACTCGTAGGAAAACAGAATATTTTTTATAAAAATATTCGTCCTCGTTAACCCTTTCTACCACAGGCAGACAAAACTCCATTCTTGCAAAATTGTCCTCGGTCTCCTGGCACTTTTGAACTTTATATAACTTTTGTATTTGTTGCCTTTCAGAATACGTTCCACTGTACTTCTACTGACACCGGTTTCGACTGCAATTTTCCGGCTATAGCAAGGTTCGCCCATTTCAACAAACGATCAAACCCTCACTTCTCTCTCCTCCCGCTCGGGAAGTATTAGAAAGATTTGAGGCTGTTCGTCTATTTGTTGGCATTTGCGACAATACCCAACCATTCAGCCAATTTCCACGTACTCTACGGCAAATAGATCGACCGTGCTTTGGTAGGGATATCCAGCAAAATGCCATGTTAAGATTTGTACGTTCTCTACGGTTGTATAGACTAACATAGTGTATCCGAAATCAACACACTTTGCGTGCGCATAGACAGATACAAAATGATTCAGATAGGCATGCTGCGTACTACGGTGTTGCGCGCGAAAAGGTTGGCCGGCGGGGAACATTCAATATTAGTCGTTTCCTCAGATATATTAATTTCAGTTTTAATTCCAACTTTTGCTTCGTCGATGCCTTCTGGTTTCGTTTTGTAAACTACGGTTTCTCTACAATCCCAGAGGAAAAAAACTAATATGATGGAGTCAGGGGGCTTCAATGGCTATTCTATGGGCCCACGTCTGCCAATCCACCTGTTTGAAAATACCTGGTCAAGACATCTAACGCCTGCTGAATAATGCACACTCCCGTTGTTACAATACATTTTCGTCAATATTTCTAGGAGTGTTTCTATTGGGGCATAGATGCAGTGCAGCTGGAATGAGAGACACCATTAGAAAGTAGATATGTCATTTTCATCGAGAAAATAGTATCCAATGATTTCATTTCTCACAATTTCCGCCCAAATATTACGTTTGTATGATGATTTGGCATTTATTTGGGACTCCATTTGCACAAAGTCTACAATTTTGACAGTAACGTAAAAGTGCATTCATCCGGAAAAAAATTGTTTTTCACTTCACCAGAAGAGAATCATCATACGCATATTCCTCATTTTTTGTTTGAACAAGTTTAAACGTTCCAATCTATTTTAAGCCGCAGGTGTTGAATTTGCTTTTTCATGTATTATTCAAAAATGAACAAACATATTTATTTGATATAACTCAGTTTGTAATAAAATTAATACTTGGATATCATACAATCACTTAATTGTTAATCAAAAAAAAACTAAATCTGTTTATTATCGTAATAGAGCACAGATGATAACCCATGTAACCATTATTAATACTACAATAAGTTGTAGAATTTAGGGTTAATTTTAAATGAAACCTAATAAAATGTTGCCACGAAATGCATCTGGCATCTAAGCTGGATGAAGCAGCTAGATATCATAAAATAAACAAGGAACGAGTAATGTTACTAATGTAATGTTGCAATGCTAGTGGTGCACATAAATTACCGGTTGTGTTGATTAGAAAATCGGTAAACCTACAAGCCACAAAAAATGTCAAATGCACTTCATTGCCCCTGCATTACACATCGGAAAAGTCGACCTGGATGTCATCTACAATTTTTAAAGGTTGGTTTTTCAACACTTTGTACCATCTTTGAAAAAGTTTGTGGTAAGGGAGGGCTTAGCTTTGAAAGCCATCCTTGTAGTTGACAATGCATCCACTCACCAACGAGAAGATGAACTGAGAAGAGGTGACATCAGAATTCCGTTTTTACCGTCCAATGTTATCTCTAATACAACCCAAGGGTAATTGAGACGGTTAAGAGACGATATAGGGGAAGGAGTAAGATCGTTGCCACAAATTAAGAAGAACCAAGGTACATCATTGCCACTTTAAAAACCGAATTTTCGCTTAACCGTATCGCCATCGGTCCTATCAAATTCAGATACTGACAGAACTGGACTCGGAATCATAATGTGTTAACGGCACTAGCACAATACTTAATTACACCGTTAACGCTTCAGCCACCAATTTTAAAGCTAATGAATGAAACCCAAGTAACGTGTGTAATAGGCGAGCCCTCCTTGTCAGTCCCCCAGCCTCTTATGGTCTACCACCTAAATCATGGCATGGTATAACTAGATGGTTCGTTTCCATACTGTCTATGATGATATGAACATTTGAACGAAACAAGGAAAGAGTGACACGATTTAGTTACCTCAGTTCCCTCACTATCATTTCCATTTGATTTGATTGAGTTCCGAATGCAGATAAACGGGTTTGACATTCCTTAACACTGCGGCCTTAAGGCATATTGTATTAGTCTGCATTCGGTTGTTTCCTGATTATCCGAACAGATCTACCCTCCTGACAAGTTTTAGTAGTGTGTGCGTCAAATTCTTTTCCGGTATACCCCGCAGTGTATCTATTGCACCAAACAGGGAATTTCTCCGGTGGCTTAATGAGTAGCATTCAAAAATAATATGAGAGACCGTCTACTACTCTTCATTGCATAATCTACACAGAAGTTCCTCTCTATAGAGAGGATGTGTAGATGTTTCCTTAGGTTGCCGTGTCCAGTAAGCAGACACGTCATCACCGTAATCTGAAATCTGCCAAGACACAGTATGTCAGCTGCCAAATGTTGTGATGGTTTCTTCATCATCTGTCTGCTGTATTTATGTCCTGCCACATCGTGCCAGTGTTTCTGCTGTTGTTCAATCACCCACTCAGTTGCCGTATCACGCGCAGCAGTCTTTGTGATCCCGAGAGCTGGCTCAGGTCCAATAAAGGTCATTTCGGAACCCTTCCTTGCTAACTGGTCCGCCCTCATGTCCCGGCACCAACATCAGCTTGACTGTATTGTGTTTCGCCAAGCTTTAAAGGTCTTGCAGACAGTCCCACGCCAGCCTGGAAAATATGCGATAAGATGCCAAAGCCATTAAGGCAGCTTGACTGTCCATGAGAATTTAGAGCGGTTTCCTTTGTCGCCCCTGCTGCAGACACTCTCTAGCACAGATTTGTATTCCACAAATTTCAGTTTGAAGCACAGAGCCGTGCTTTCCCAGGGGTACGTATAGTCTTCGCTCCCGACTGCCCTCGCATACCCCCGCTCCGAACATGTGCTCGTTTTTGATCCGTTTGTGTGCCAGAGTCTACTCTGCTGCGATATTCGTTTCAGTCTTTCTCTCCATCCCTCCCAGTCTGTCATGACTTCGAACGATTTGTTGCAGGAAGGTTTAGGAACCCTTGAGTCACAGCTCATGTTCAACAACCCTTGTAATTTTGGAATGTTCTAGGTTATTCCCAGGTTACCATAGCACATTAGCGAATGTATTCTTGCCCCCCCCCCCTCCCGCTGATATAAATATCAAGAGGTTGTAGGTTTAGCATGGTCTCCTTGGCTGAGGTCAGTGTGCTTCTTATTGCACCTGCAATACAGAGGCATGCCGATCTCTGAATTCCTATGAGTTTGCCTGTTGTTTGCCTCTGATTTGTCTTTGGCCGCCAAATTATGCAGCCACCGGTAATCATGGGTCTCACTACTTCAGTATACGACCAGTGCGTGGTTCAAGTCCCCATGATTTTCCTAATATTCACGGCTCATCATAAGCGCCATTTTATATTTGTTTATCATGTTGTACAAATGCGTATTCCAGATGAGTTTGGAATCTAGAGTTATACCTAGGTATGTAGTTCCTGCTTCACCTGCGTTATTTCATTATAAGGCATAAGAAGTATTAGGCCACTTAGATTTCTCTTTGTGAAAAGGATTATTGCCACTTTAATAGGATTTATCCTTAGGTTTTCCGTCGTGCACCACCCTTCCACTGATTTCAGAGCTCTTTGTAGTAGTTCCGATAGTTCCGATATTATGCTGCCATTCTTACCCAGTGTGAGAATTACCACTTCATCTACATACCCCTGGGTGTAGAATCCTTCATTATTTAGTTAGACTAGCAACTCGTTAATGACCATGTTCCACAGCAGGGGGGGATAAGGCCGCTCCCTGCGGACAGCCCCTCTCCGCCGACACGTGCATCGTTTCACCTGCTAATGTAGCCTCAACATGCCTACCCTGCAGCATGGTTTCCACCTATTTGCATACATGCTTTCACGCCACGGCCACGGTATCACATAACTGAAGGAGGTGTTGTCAAATGCTCCCTCTATGTCAAGAAACGCTGCAAGCGCTATTTTTTGTTGTTGCATCGATGTTTCTATCTTGACCATCAGCTAATGTAGTGCACTTTCACATGATTTCCTTGCTTGGTATGCATGCTGTTTAAGGTACAATGGCCTCTGTACAAGGGAGGTTTCCCTAATATTCTTCTCAAGCAGTTTTTCCATCGTCTTCAGCATAAATGATCCCCACAGAATTTCCTCCATGACACTCTTTTGACTCTTCTCAGAGCCTGATTGTATAGAGTGAGTGTTTTGTTATATTCTACCCAGTCTTTTGATTTCTGCGCTCTGTTAAACAACTTGCGAGTTTTCTGCCTCATCTGAGATAACTCGTCGTTCCTGGTGTTTCGTCTCATTTGAGGACAACTTATCTGATATGAGATTACAATAGCTTCCCGAAGTAGTTCAGAAAATACCTGAATATCAGTCTCACACTATCTACTATAGCCATTGGGAAAATTGTCATAGGGAGAATCCGATGCTTTACCCGTGATATCATTGTATGATTCCTATACTACAACAAATGTATTGATTCTGTTTTAACTTGCTTTTCAATTTCACATCAGTAGTTTGTCTATAAATATTTAATAAATTCAGTTCGATATTATTTATACTTCATACAAACTTTGTTAAAATGTTGCTGTTTTGTTACAATTACCACAAGTAGGTATTTACATAATTGGCGGATGCAGGCTGCGTATATACGTGCTTGTATGTACGTGATACTTCTTAAAATTCCTTTACAGTTGAGCAATTATCAAACGTCATATATGTATATACCTTTGGAAATTTTGTTTGTATACATACATTCATACATGCGTATCTCTATATTGGCATGCACATTTTTCACGTGTGCGGTATGCCGCTGTGCACCCTATATGGAAATGTAATGCTCTTAAGATACTCTTTTAACGGAAAACCTTTCCCTTTACATTTTGCTATATAAGAGCACCGCCAGGTTCTTTTTCTTAAATCCATAAAATTTCATGTCCATGCAAAGTTGGATGGTAAATGTGTACTTATAGCAGGCGTATATTTTCTTGCTTTGTAGGTCTTTGTTTACATTCTCATTTTGCATGGATTCGTTAATGGTACTCAAGTATCTACATTGTATATGCCTTAGGATTATGTGCTGTGTTTTTACATGGGTGACTTTCCATAGTAACACATTTTTTTCATTTCAGTTAATTTAAGAAAGAATATGTTTTGAGAAATCGTTATTGTAAATTAAAGTACACAATAAACAAATTCAAAGAAGCGTGTTATGTTTTATATTGAAATATTCTCGTTTAGATATAAACAGCTTTGATTATCGTAATGGTGCTTTGATTCACGTTTATAGATGTTTTAAATTGCTTGTCCTACGCTTACTTAGGTTATGCGACGCGTGAGAACACGAACACAGTTTATTGGTAGGTACTTGATGATTATCGGCACGTAAACAATACATGTAATCATCTTGCGCAGTCCTAATAATCCACTCACAAGTTGATGAATATTAATCGTGTACGTGTACCTACTTTTAACACATTCAAACCAACGATTAATCACGCTCTAATGTTCCTGAACGATTAATTTCAATTTGTTTACGGTCGAGTACGTTTTAATCAAAAGTAGCAAAAAGTTTAACGCACACAAATTGCTTGCAAACTGCTTCGTATGATGTACGCCCGATTAGAATCATTCAATCATTTTATTTAGTTTTTTTTGGAAATATAACATTTTATGTTCTGCTTAACCACGGGAAGCAAAGAATAATATATATTGCCATGATCCTTTACAGCAGCTTGCGGTGATTCCAATATTCATTGTTATCGTTTTAGGTTCCTGTGCTAGCGCCGCTATCGCTACCACCAAATCACTTATCATCAGTGTTAATTAAATACGGACAGGACTGCCACCTATACGATTGATATTTGAATTTAATATTAGAGCTTACATTAATATGCGAGGCTCAATCGGTAAAGGCGGTCTCTGTTTTGTAGAGAGTAACGGTAATAGTCCAGCCAGCGACAAGAAATGGGCGTAAGAAATGTTACTAAATCAAAAAATACTTTATTGTTTCTATAACTTGTAAATTAACATAAACAATTATACATCACACAACACCACACAATAGAAGGGTTTTGAAGAAGTTTCACACACCACATCGCGGGTATACCAGACGAAGAATGACATGCCAGTGGAATTCACCGACCTCAAGTTCTTACCATAGAGTCTTAAGAGCGCTTTGGAAGGCCGTATGCACACGTTTATTTTGTAAATCGTTCGACAATGCCGTTTATATCGCAGTATAGTACAGTAACAATAGAATGCTGTGGTAATGATGACAAGGATATTTGAGATGGTAACGGAGGCAACGGATTAAATAAAAATAAACAAACTAAAAAGTCTAAAAGGTCAGAAAAAGTAAGGTCTGTGAGTGAAATTAAGAAAATGAATGCTATAGAAGGGGTGACTAGAAAAAGTGAAGTGGAGGAAGATTTGGAAGGAGTAGAACGAGTGACGAGGGTGCAGAAGGCAAAAGTGGGGAGGTATACATCTTACACACATACACAGGTTATATTTGATAAGGTATTTAGTAAATTAATTCATTCGTTAAATTATATGTTCCTATTATTGTTATAGTAACACTGCTAAATTATATTTTTAAACACATCTTTAGGTTTTTCGATATTATTTAAATAGGTTACCATTTTTGATTAATTTAAATTAGCAAGCGTCAGTTAATTGTCATTAAGAAATTGCCCGGCTTGTGTCAATTTGACAAATAAAAATAATCCAAATTTATAAAGTTTATTATTATTTAAAATTCATTCGATTTTTTTTTTGCATTTTCAAACATTGCAACATATGTACCAAGATGTGCATTGTGTGTCAAGGAACACCAGAACTACTTTGATAGTGACTTAGAGATACCAAAACTGGCTCACTATGAAGTTAATTCAATTTATAAAGGCAATATATTACATACTCACCAAGCTAGTAGACATAAAAACTAGCACTACTATGGAGCTTTTTCATTGCAGTTGAGGCGTTTTCTAATAAACAAAGCATACCATTTTTAACTGACAATTGTCCACAAACTAACACAAACTATTTTCTTCCTTATGGGAGCCGTCTGACATAAGTCTCCGGAAACACTTCGGCCCATTGGCTTTTTGTATTTATTTCCCATTTTTGTATGCATGCCCTATACCACCCATTCCCAGATCCTTTTGCCCAGACCAAGCACCTGTACCGCTTGGTCTGTATAGTCTTCTGGATTCAATTTTTGTTTCCCAGAGATTACCTATCTTCTAGAGTCATAGGCCTTGCATTTACATAAGATGTGGTGGGTGGTCTCTATTGCCCCTTCACACAGTCTGCAACTTGGGTCCTCAATGTCAACCCCACTTACCTGTAGTTGTTCCTTTAGTGCAGAATGTCCTGTCAGGGGACCTATTACTATACGAAGGTGATTCCTACTAAGATTTAGTAGTTCATCAGCCTTTTTTACTGATGGATCCTTCATAAAGGTATTGCCATGACTTTGCCTGGTTGTATTTTCCCAGTATTCTTTATGTTGTTCTTGGACACTCTTTCGGATCTTCCTCGTACTGTGCTTTTAGACACTCCCAGGACAGAGTCTGGCCCTACGTATGCAGAGGATGATCCTATCTTTGCTATCTCATCGGCCTTTTCATTGCCCACGATTCCCGAATGCCCATGCACCCACAACAAAGTAATTTTATTGCGTTCGGCGACCACATTCAGTTCCCGTACGCAATCCCAAGCCAGTACATCAAGACTGCCATAGTGCCCTCTGTGCGATCCTCTTGTTCTGATATGATTAGGTAAGATGCACTCTTTCGCATGTACTAAACTAGGAGAATTGCTTCAATATTGGAGAACTTTCTGTTTAAACCAGAAACTAATTTATTCTAAATTGGTATGCCAATTGCCGGTCACACCTCGTGACAACCTTTTGTGCAAATGTGTCCGATATCTCATTGCCTTGCATGCGGCAGTGACCCGGTACTCATATTAGGGTTTTGTTTCAAGTTTCTGAAAAAAAAATTGGGCGATATTGGGGAAATGCACGATTGGCTCCATAAGTTTCTAATACCCGAGAATTATGATGTTTTTCAATAGAAAACTTGCTAAGGGTATCGAATATCAACATATACAGTGCCATGATTTTATACAGCATCTTGCAATCATCATCAAACTCATGTTATCTTATTCGTGTGCCAGGGACGATGTCGCTTCCATCAAATTGATTATCATCAGGGTTAATTGAATACGCGTAGGACTGCTACCTATACGATTGTTATTTGAATTTACTATTAGAGATTCCATTAATATCCGGGACTCAACCGGTAAAGACTGTCTCTGTTTGGTAGGGAGTAAGGGTATTAGTCCAGCCAGCGACAATTAATGGACATAAAAAATGTTACTAAATAAAAAAATACTTTATTGTTTCTATAACTTGCAAATTAACATAAACAATTACACATCACACAACACCACGCAACAGAAGGGTTTGAGAGAAATTTCACACACCACATCGCGAGTCCACTCGACGAGGAACGACGCGCCAGTGGATTTAACCGAGCTCAAGTTGCCACCAAAGAGTCTTTAGAGCGCTGTTAGTATAGTTCGGAAACCGACAACATAGCCGTTACGTCGCGATGCAGTACATAATAATAGATTTCCGTGGTAATGATGACAGGGATAATCTAGATGATAACGGGAGCAACGAATTAATTAAGAATAAACAAATTGCAGTCAGAAGAGTAAAGTCTGTGAGTAAAATTAAAAATAAGGATATTATAAAGACGAGTGCAAAAGAAGTGGTGATTGGAAAAGTGTAGTGGGAAGGATTTGGAAGCAGTTGGAAAGAGTGACGGCAAGACGAGAGAAGACAAAACAGGGTGGTGTACGTCACACATATATAAAGGGTATTAGATAAGGTATTTGATAAATCAATTCATATGTTAAAATTATATGTTCATTGCTAAATTGTATTTTTAAATACAATAGGTTTGCCGATATTACTTAAAAAGGTTACAGTTTCTTGATTGCGTCATTATAATTAAATTAGCAAGTGTCAGTTAATTGTCATTCAGAAGTTTTCCGGCTTGTGTCAACTTGACATAAATAGAAAGAATCCAAATTTATTATTATTATTAAAATTCATTATTAATGTAATTACCAATTTGTAACATTGCAGTATGTACTTTATCCTCTTTCGTAGTTTCTGCTGAGGATGGCAACTTAGTGCCGAAATACATATCCGGAGTTCTTCGCTCATCGAGGTGGTAAGAGTTTTTTTTATTTTAACAGAAGTGTCCCCTAAAAAGTGTATTTCTTAAAAAAAAGATATGAACTTAAAAA
Source organism: Osmoderma eremita (assembly GCA_031763485.1). Taxonomy (NCBI): domain Eukaryota; kingdom Metazoa; phylum Arthropoda; class Insecta; order Coleoptera; family Scarabaeidae; genus Osmoderma; species Osmoderma eremita. The sequence goes on from JARFOC010029135.1 coordinate 21,562, forward strand.
TTGAAATAGATAATGAATAAACGATATGAACGAATAATGTATGCGTGGTTGCGACACTACGAGTTAGGTCACCTCTGATGTTGATATTATGAAAAAGTTAGAATGAAAAGAATTTGAAACCATACGATTTGAAATACTTAGCTGTTTGACCATGTGTGAGTACGTGAGTCCTGGATGAGTGACTTAGAGGTTCCTGAGTTGAAGAACGAGCTTCGAAGCAGTGAAGGTAACACCTAAGACGTACCACATGGTACTTATAACAAAGAAACAACACTGTCTTGTCGTGATCGGACTTAGACGAACGGTTTGTTCCGTCTCGAAGGGACGGAGAGGTGAGTTCCGGATCTTGTCTGGACAGACGAGGTGTTGTCTTGTCGCGGGCGGACAGAGACGAACATTGGGTGTCCTGCGCGGACGGAAAGGAACTCAGTTAATGTCCTGATCGGTGGAGAATAAACCGCTGCCGCGCCCTGATCAGACAAAGTCACTTGTGTCGCGAGTAGCCAAAACGAACTCCTGAAAGGAACTCCAGAAGGGAACTGAACTCGATTTGGGAATTTTCTCCCGAAGAAGAGTTACCTGGACTGGCGAAGGGTTCAACCAATCACAGGCCGACAAATATTCATTTCAGGAAAATAAGGCTTCACTGTGTTTGAATGACGGGCTAATTACGTATTCACTCGTTCAGAGAATTTGCAATGTAATACGGATTAAAACGATATCCGACAACACTTTATTTAATAAGAGAGAGATTAAATATAATTTAAAATTCGAATAATTAAAATGCATATCTTCTGTATGCACGGAACAAAGACGGTTTTTGTTTGTCTAGCTGATCCAGGATGTTTGTTACTAGGGGCAGTTAAAGTGATGACGTATTCGTACTATCGGCATTTTCGAAAATAAATGTAAATCCGTTTATTGCTTATTTCATGGAAAAATTTATGAATGCACCACAGACGTTGACTAAAATCTGCAGGAAAACAATTCTTAAACTTATCGTAAATAAATAGTTACGAAACATCATAAAATAATATTTTAGTATTTTAGCAAAAGAATTGTTTTCAGTTACATGGTGAGTGTAACATTGGTATATAAGTAAATAAAAGCTAATTTATATATTTTTTCTTGTAAAGAACGGATATGTTAAAGCAGAACGCTGTAAATTAGTTAAATAAGGTGGGATGTATTTATTTCTTTCTTCTTATAAATAAATTGAGAAACAAGTATACAAATTCGACAAGAACAAATATTTAATATCCCGCGTCCACAGTAACGGTAGCAAACATTCAGCGGTGGATATGTCCCTGCAACTCTTTATCATAACACGGGTATTTTGCTCGATGCCATGAACATTTGTCTGTTGGAATAAAAGGAACTGTTTCAGATACATAAACAGTCAAAAACACATATACAAAAAAATCGGTCAGTTATCTAAGGACGCGTTTGCGTTAAATTTAATTTGTATGTTGACGGATTGTTATATACAATTTAAGATAGTGAATAGAAGAATCGTTCCGTAAGTTTTGGACAAAATATAATCCCGAGTACGTAATGCACGCCTATCGTGTAGGACTGCCAACCCTGGAAGTAAGCAATGAACATTACCTGGTCACGTGGGTAACGGGAGTTTCTGAAAGAATGCTGCTTTGATTTACGTAAGTATAGTAAACACAGCATATCGGATCACTCCTCACCAAACAACAAATTGATTAATTCGGGTCACATGGTTGGGGAATACATGGATTCCCATTGTCGACGGTATGACCGAATTCTTGAGGCGACGAGAGATCCGACAGCTATGTGCGGACTCTCAGACCGAGCAAAGAATTTTAGACGAAAACTAGTTTTTAGACGTATATCTTGATGCATATCTATTATATAAAACTTTATGTATGTATATTTTGAGTTGTTTCGATTATATTACTACTACATATACAAACTATTTTTATCATTTTAAATTGTATTTTAAAGTACATCACATAGAAGAAAGCATAATTTGAGTAAAATCAAAATCATATTATTATAGTATTATAACATACTTCAAAGGCATACATCGAATGTTTATAAATACAGGTTGTCTTATAAAAAAATAAGGGTTGGCAGCACCTTTATTTATAGGCCGATTTTAATAATTGAAACGGAAAATTAAATATCTGAATGTAGGCTATAAAATGAACTGATAAAATTATTTATAGCCCTTAAGCGCTTTAAGATTTTAGAACCAAGTTTTTTTTATAATTAACTATACTTTTTCTATGACTCCGATGGAAAAATTTTTGTTCTGGGAAAACAATGTATCACAAGTATACCTTTACACAAGAAAAAATTCAAAAAAGTAACAAAATAATCATTTAGTTGTGTGTAAATATACCATTAGCATTGGAACCAAATGACGACCACCAAGCGTTATTCAACATTCATTTAGAATATAAAGAAAACAAAATGGAACAAAAGAAAAGGTAAGAAATTATGTATTATTATCTCCTATGCTCAAATAATGCTCCATTTGGTGCAAAACATTGGCGTAACCCCATACGTTTCATTGGATAACATTTCGGCAAGAACTCTCTGGCAAGCTACAGTAATTTTATTTCTTAACTGAATCTCATCTTTTGGAGGCGTTACATAAACTTGATCTTGAAGATATCCCCAAAGCAAAGTGTCCATTAGAATAATGTCAGGCGAACGTGCCGACCAAGGAATGGGTCCACATGTTCCAATCCAAGAATCGCCAAATCTTCTGGAAAGATCACAGGCATCTATTGCATGAATTTTGCGTGGAATATACAGTTTAACTTTCTCTTTTTTTAAATTTGCTGCACGGTATCCTTGCATGTTCCTAAATTAGCAGCAATCTCGCTAGTGGAAGTCCAGCGCTTTTCCTCAACACTCAGAAGTTCGTTGAGTCGTAGATTTTCATTCCGATGTTAACGCTGCAATTTTTTTGACTTTTTGAACGCGCTATATACTCGTAAATTGTTCACTAATCGTTGAAATTTTGATCGACTTGGACAATCTGTGTTTGGATAGCTCTGCGAATGGAGTTTGGCAGCTCGATAAGTATTATCACCGCATTCAAAATAAACTCGAAGCATATAAACGCTGTTCGTTCATTTTGCTTTTTCCAGACAACTTGATTTACCAAGTTATCACAATGTATCACCGCAATGCATTTCGGTTCCCGCCTGCTGCTCGTCATTTGTTTCCAATGCTAGTAGTATTTTTACACACGACTAAATAATTATTTTGTTTTTTTTAATTTTTTTCTTATGTAAAGGTATACTTGGGATACATTGTTGTTTTCAGAAAGAAAACTCCATCAGAATCATAAAAAAGCATAGCCTAATTTAAAACAATACTTGGTCCTAAAACCATATTATTTTATAGCCTACATCCAGCCATTTAAGTCTCCGTTTCAATTATTAAAGTCGACGTATAAATAAAGGGAATAGGGACTGTTTTTTTTATTGCCTGTATAAAGCTTCCAAATTTTTGCAAGATTATTTTTTAAGTCGACTTTTTTTCTTGATAGCAATATAAATGCAACAGCCTCAATCATCATTGTTGTTCCATCTATCTATCTTCGATGGTTATACTATAGCTAGAGACACATATTTTACTTTATAGTTTCTAATGAGGATGTTAACATTACAAATGAATGTCTAGTTTAGTCATATTCTATGGTCGGGAAATGAGTACAGCTTCCTTCATATAATCGCAGGAGACACTCTTGGGCGATGTGGCAAATGTTTTATCTGTCAATGCTGATGCTGTCGCACCGTGGGGAATTCTTTCCCCACTTGAAAACCGTGCCCACGCATTCACCATGATTTGTGCGAATTCTGTCCAGGTAAAGGAACAGTTGGAAAGACTGCATAGCATTTTCTCTGTTCTCTGTGGTGGTGATGTGGTGATGAGATATAACTTAGTATCGGAAATCAATAAGAAGGGGTAGACTTTATTTGGCCAGCTATCACGTGAATGGGAGCTATTTATCCATACGCAGACACAATCTCCGTTGCAGAGAAAATCAAACCGAAAATGGAACATTTTAGCGTTGAAGGCAAAAATCTCGATGCTGTACCGTACAACTTTTGGGTGCTGTTATTCCTCGTATTTATTCTTAAGACGGTTTTCTAAGTTGAAAAAATAACAGCTGTTATACTGATGTCGCGATGCACGCTTGGTAGCTTGTTACTTTGTGATAAGTAAGCTGATTGAACTAACAAGTGCTGGCAACCAGACAGTCCGTGTATTATTTATAAATATATCATCATTAAATTTCACGGATTAATCGCAAAGTGTACAAAACTTTAATATTTTCCAACCATCGTCCAATACAGAAATACCTTTGCATATTTTAATTTGGACAAACTTGCCTTGCCTGCCATGCTAGGAATGCTAAATTATCTACCGGCCATTGAAGGTTTATTTTAATCGAGAACTTGCGGCGTTTCATAAAGTTTGAAGTGAAAGCCAACAAGATAAATAAAGTCGTAATTTACAAGACGAACGGATACGATCTCATTAAATATTATTATAGCAATTTCCGTATACGAATAGGTAAGTAGGTAATTGTGCAGTTGTCGTTATACAGGTGATTTCTTTCCGCCAGCGATGTATTCAGAAACCAGTCGATGGTGGAAAATGGAGATTGCTTTCCGTCGTGTAGTTTTATGGATACTTCCAGTACGAGATAGGTAACAACTATTCTAAAATCGCACGTATCTACTACCCTATTCATCGCAGTTTAGTGCACCAAAACAGATTTCGTTGTAAATTTAAATTTATCTTGAATTTTTAACCGCCTGAAATTTGGTTAAATATTGATACGTAGTATATATTGAGACAATGACTGGTAAAAATGTATTAACAATATCTTTATAATTAATATTTTTCCACACCTTCAATTACGTGAATAATATAAAAAAAAGGAAGACGTAGTGATAAAACATAATTTGTAAACTGCTGCAAAAAAACCATAATTTATAATGAGTGCCCTTGTCCATATTAATTTCGACCCTAACTGAACGATGCGCAAAAGTAACTAAGCAATTTGCTTCCTTAACAATTATAATAAATACTAAAATAAAATGGGATTACCAATATTATTACCACTACTATTACGGGATATTCCCGATTGCTAAAATCCCCGAGCAGCAGATATGCGTAATTGGGGCACAACAAAATTGGCAATCACGTGAGAGGAAACCTATCGGGAATGAAAACAGACCACATGATTCCCATATATACATTTAACGGGAATTTCGAGGTGGAAATCTCGGATCGGGAAAGCCGGTAAAAAAAACAGCGTACAGTGACATGCTCGGGAAGCTGGCCTGGTTTACACGCGGGTCAAAGATCGAGCATAGGTCTGGAGCTGGAATACACAGTGAGGTGAGGGGATACAAAAATCACCATCCCACTAGGAAAATGCACCATTGTGGCACAAGCAGAGGTATACGCTATATTTCATTACGCAATTGAAAACAATAAGAGTGCTTATAGTAATAACCGGATCTGTATTGCACCAGATAGCTAGGCAACACTCAGGGCACTATGGAACCCCAAAGTGAGATCAAGACTGGCTTAGGAATGTTGTGGGTGTTTGGAATCGTAGGCAATGAGAAAGGCGATGAGCTAGCAAAGATAGGACCAGTGTGTTCATACGTGGGCCCAGAAGCTGTCCTGGGAGTGTCTAAAAACACAGTTGGAGGGCAGATACGAAATGGGTCCAAGAACAACACAAAGAATACTGTAAAAATACAACCAGACTATGTCATGGCAAAACCATTAGTAAAGAAGGCTGACGAACCACTAAATCTTCGTAGGAAGCATCTTCGTGTAGTAATAGGTCTCCTGACTGTGCACTGACGGGACACCTACAGAAAATTGAGGTTGACATTGAGGAACCAAGCTGTAAGCTGTGTGCATGGGCTATAGAGACCGCAAACCACATCCTATGTGAATGCAAAGCCTTAGACCCTAGAAGACAGGCAATCTTTGGGAAACCAAAAATGAATCCAGAGGACTTGTACAGATTTGTACAGGGCACAAGGATTTCGGAATGAGTGGAATAGGAAGTGGGTACAAAAAATGGGAGACAAATACAAAAAGCCAAGAGACCGAAGTGTTTCCGGAGACTCATGTCAGACGGCTTCCATTAAAAGAAAACTACAATATTACCATATTACCAAGTCCGGAATAATTCGGAACTTGGTTGACAATGGAGAACATACGTGCCTTGTAAACAAAACAACTTACCGCATTGATTAAATCAATTGTAGTTTTTCTTTTATTGTTTATCATAAAATGCGCGTAACATCCAATAATAATTTGGTAACAAATTTATTTGGGTTGTAGTTAATTATAAGGGAAAATATCGCTTGTTTTTTTTATTTACTGATACGACTGCGGAAGTAATCCAAAGCTATCACATCAAATATACTATAAATATACTACTTATTCCGAAAAAAAAAATAGTGCCCTAACTTATCGACTGAGTAAAATAAAGAGATTCACATCATTTAACCGGTAATATACATGAAACAAAACAAAAGTATGCATGTTAGCGTATGTTGCAGATAAATTTGATTATAACGGAATTAATGAAAATATAGAAAATGATGCTTATGAATGATATTTTTTTTTTAGATGTTGTGAGTGTGACAACTATAACGCCATATATTTACTCCGTATTTCAGAACCTATTGAAGGAGTCTAAAATGCATGATGAACAATACTTCATTGGAAACTCATAGTAAGCGAAATATGTACCGCAGTCAACTCAAAATAAACGTGCCTACACCGTGTTAATTTACAGTCGATGTTTAGACCAAGAACTTTGACGTTATCTGCATGAGGAGTAATCCGATGATTTGTACGAATTAGTAGACTGTTACCGACGTATTCATTTGTTGAATAGTACTATATCATCTGAGTTTTTTTAACATGTAGTTGCATGCCAATGTCTAAACATTATTGTTGCCACAATGCCATCTTTTCAGACCTCTGTTTTATCAACAATAAAATATAATTTCTATTTAAAGTAAAAAGGTAAATATTACTAGAGTTGACACTGCGAACGTTAGGGCAGCAGAGCTTGCTTCGAAGGAGTGCAAGGGATGTACCGTATGTTATAGCCGGAGGACCGACAGTCAGTTATCGTTCTTCGGGCCGAGCACATATCTCGTTTGTATAATTTATTTATGAATACTTATAGAAAAAAGAAAAGATTGCATATGGGGGCAGATTTAAAAGAAGCTGAGGAGGTGTAAATCGAGGGCAAGACAAGTTAAATCAATAACCGGAGCTAAGTACTTACGAGACAAGAATGGTGTGATGCTGAGTGATGAGATGGCTAAGTTGGAATTGTTTGCAAGCTACTTTGAAAAGCTTCTAAACACAATGGATATTGTGAATCCTGTACAGGAGTATGAGTCAGACAGAGAAGATAAAACGAATGTGGTGGCCGTACCAACGCAATAGAGGATCGAAAGATGTATAAGTGGTCAAAAGAATAACAGGAGCCCAGGAGAAAATGACATACCGGTGGAAGTGTTCAAGTATGGTAGCAAAGACATCAGGGATAGAATAGGCGGTCTAATCGTAACCGCATGGAAAACAGAAGTGATGCCCGAATGCTGGAGTACAGCGTTAACCTGCCCAATATATAAGAAGAGAGACAAGAAATAATCGAGGAATTGCTCTTCTAGACACAGTGTAAAAGGCACTGGCAAGCATATTAAAGGATCGATTGAAAGTTTATCAAGAGAGGGTTGTTGCAGAGAAGGAAGATCCACATTAAACCAGATATTTACAATGAAGCAACTCCAGGCGAATGCTTATTAACAAAATTTTAGTCTGCATATGTTCTTCATTGACTATAAGCAAGCATACGACTCCATAAAGAGGGGTGTGCTATTCGGGGTCTAGAAAAAGCTAAGGGTGCCCAGCAAATTAAGAAGGCTTGTGGAAAGGACATTAGATAGCACATATAACAGAGTCTTGTTAGAGGGTCAGGTGTCAAGGGAATTTGCTGTTAGGCAGAGTCTTGGACAGGGGGACCCATTGTCCGCGGTACTGTTCGACCTAGTATTGGAGATGATTTTGTGGGACTGCGAAATAGGAACAGGAAGTTTAATATATAACAACAAATGTCAATGTATGGCTTACGCTGACGATGTGGTATTGCTGACAACAACGAGAAGAGAGTATTCCTGCTGTTGGAAGAAAAATCGAAGGAACATTGGCTATGCATAGACCAGTATAAGACAAAATATATGGCCATGAAGGATAACGAAGAGGGAGAAGAGACATTTTTGAGCATTACTACCAGAAACAGTGCAACATACACAATTGAAAAGGTTGAAAGAGTGGTGCAGCTAAGGGGTTATATTGACAAGTAGGAGAGATGAGGTGCAAGAAATAGAACAGAGAATAGGCAAGGGAAGCCAGGAATGCTAGCTGGAATTCTTCGATATAAACCCATATCTAGAGCCGCTAAATGCAGAATTTATCTATCGTAATACGACCAACAGCTACGTATGGGTATAAAACGTGAATCATGGATAAAGGAGAGGAGGACAGTCTTGGAGTATTGGAAAGAAAGATTTTAAGGAAAATTTTTGGTGGAATAAGGGTAGAGCAGGAATGGGGAAGGCGAGGACGGTTGCAGTGGAGATATGGCAATAGGATGCACGGGACAAAGGGGATTGCAGGAGGATAGTGAAGAAATTTGAAGCCTAGTGCCACAAGGCCTGTAGCGCTGATGTATATGTACATATGATTGTCTCTATTGTGTTACCAGTTCTGTACGGTTCAGTTTTATAATGTCGCAAGTATACGAACATCGGTCTACAAAGTAAGTTTATCGCTGAATTTTCCAGGTTTAATACATGATGGAGCTAAAATAATTTGTAATGTTTGTGACAAATATTAATAAAATAAATAAATAAATAAATAAACCCGTGACAATGCTTCGAAGTATACGCTACTGGCCCGAAAACTCCCAGTGCCAACTATAATTATTACATCCGAAATAACTTACAATTATGGAAAATCGGAGCGGAATAATATGGTTACAATAGATATCAAGTAATCTTAGCAAAATCGATATAATTATCCAATTAGCAAGATAACTTCCCTTGGAAATTCAATATTATCCATGGTATACAAATATGGTGAAATTAATATTAAAAGTTAATTAATTAGAACATGGAAACACAAAACTTGGGCCTCTGAAATTCTACCTATCAATTGATTAATATTTACTTTCCAATTATCGATTTCGTTAATTTAATGCACTCTACACATGATGTACGCAGGTGTTAGGCTCACTAAATACGGATAATATTATCCAGGTAAATAATTGCGAAGAGTGTGCGATCTAGTGGACGCAATAAAACTGATTGATTGGGGTGTTGAAATTATCCATAGCGGCCACGTAACATACTTCTGAATAATTTGTCCCATACGGAATTAACAACATCCATTGTTATTTGGAGGGAGTGTGTAGTAGCCGGTGAACGGACAATTAGTACAACACAGTCGGGAACGGGAAAAGCACGTACCGTTCTTGCGAACACGTGTTAGCACTCGATACGAACCCGTAATAGAATATAATGAACGTTTTCCAACACAGGCTCTTATGTAAATATGACAATACTCGTTTCCCATTTAATTTGTTTCTGCTATGTTAATGGTTTTCCATCGCGTTAAGTATTCCAATCCTGAAAACGTTTAATTAGTTAATTTCAATTAGGTTCTTCAAAACTTGATTGTATTTGTTGATAAGTGCTAATAAAAAACCCGTATAAAATACATTAGTAAAATCAATAAAACTTGAAACAAGATTGGGGTGGTAATAAGAGGGTTGGGTTTCATGTATTACTGGTTGTGATGGTGTTTCTGTAATATCTACAAACTCCAATCGATCATTGTACCAAACTGAATGGCACTACACTGCGAGAAATCCGGGAAGCAAATATTAACATAGCGAAGTAGTATGGATTTTGTAGTAAAAATAAACACAAACTTATAACTTTCAACTACACATTTTTCATTTTTTACTAAACCTTATAACAATATCACATAGCGGTTTGTTGGGTGATTATTGTTTGTGTAGTAAAAAAGAATAAAAAAAATGGAAATGATAAAATTGAGGTACATCAGAAATCGGGTATTTATGAAATAAATTGTAAAGAATGTAATGTAAAATATATTGGGCAAACAAGACGATCAATTTCAACACGTTTTAAAGAGCACATTGCT
>JARFOC010029141.1:1248-31816 GCA_031763485.1 Osmoderma eremita
TATTTCGAGGTTTTAAAAGCGAGTTTTGGTTTGAAGGGCTTCGAAGCTATAAATGGGCGATATTTCGATCAAGATCGGATCGAATTTGCTCGAATTTCGAAAATTTAAGCATTATTTTGCTTAATAAAAAATGCTATTTTGAGGTTTTATGGAGGAGATTCGGTTTGAAGGTCTTCGAAGCTACAAATCAATCAGTGATATTTCGATCAAGATCAGAACGGGTTGAGATTTTTTGCTCCAATTTTCCGAAATTAAACGCATTCCTACAAAATAAATAATATTATTTCGAGGTTTTAAAAGCGAGTTTTGGTTTGAAGGGCTTCGAAGCTATAAATGGGCGATATTTCGATCAAGATCGGATCGAATTTGCTCGAATTTCGAAAATTTAAGCATTATTTTGCTTAATAAAAAATGCTATTTTGAGGTTTTATGGAGGAGATTCGGTTTGAAGGTCTTCGAAGCTACAAATCAGTGATATTTCGATCAAGATCAGAACGGGTTGAGATTTTTTGCTCCAATTTTCCAAACTTAAACGCATTTCTACAAAATAAATAATATCATCTCGAATTTTTAAAAGCCAGTTTTAGTTTGAAGGGCTTCGAGGCTGTAAATGGGCGATATTTCGAACAAGATCGGATCGCGTTGCAATTTTTGCTCAAATTTTCAAAATTGTTGTTTTGCGAAATAAATAATACGATTTCGAGATTTTAAAGGTGATATTTATCTTGAAGGTCTTCGAAGGTATGAGATATTTGGATCGAGATCGAATGGGCTTGAAATGCTCATGTACATTTTCCAAATTGAAGCACAGTTTCGATCTTACCATCCTTACATATTAAATTAACCTCCATCTTAACCCCTCGCGCGTTAATAATAAAACAAACAATGGAATCGCGGGTCTAATTAAAATTCTATTAGACTCTAAATTACACTGTACGAAGGGGCAAAAATAACCTAATTCAATAGCATACAAACTCATATCTTTAGAGTACAGCGCAACATAAGGGTATATTTCCAGCTTTCTACCTTATTGCACCCTCATTAACAATGAACGCAAGAGGACGGTTCTGTTAATTGTATACATCTTGCTCATAAGCAGTCAGTTTAGGTAGATGGTCCTTTGTATTCCGTGTCCTACTGTTGGGACATATTAAACCCATATTAAGTCCTAATGCTTATGCCTTGTTAACAACTTGTGTGATACAGGGTTTTAGTCCATGTTTAATTTGAGATATATTACATGATATTACTCGATATGAATATTTTGCGTACTGTTAGGAATGAATTGTTGTGACAAGGGGTAAAAGTTTATTTTTTTAACGAGTTTTACTAAAATATAACTAGAGATCTAGTTTTTATAATTGATACAATATTGTTTTAATTGTCTATTGATTAAAACGAAAAGTAATTTACCGTTCCTCTCTCCTATTGGTTTACTTCTAACAATATAAAACTTACAATTGAATGTATAATTTTCTTCTATAGATGTGGGTATATATTATCTGTGCATCAATGGATTAATCAGATTTAATAATGGTAGATACTAAATGACTGATTTTGGTGCTTGGTTGTGCGGGCTATATTCAAGAACGCATTGATTTTCACTTGTTTGTCTGATTTTTAAATTACTAAACCTCTTCAATCGCTAATTGTATCAATCAATAGAATTAATATACAGAGTGAAGTCTTGCCAAGAAAGACTAGACGAAACGGGTAGATGTTTCAATTTGTTAGAACAAAATACGTATTCCTGTTTGGATATTGGCTAATGTATAGCTTTTGCTTCATCTTTTTATCTAATTCATAGATATATCGGAGAAATAGATTTCTTCTCCGACACATTATAAATTTTTTTTTTATTACCATTTCTCGTAAAAAGACTTGCCGAATTGAACTGTCCACACCTACATAGTGTGGGATGAACCAATAGGTCTGAGCAACTTTTTTGGTTAAAACCCCAGTTGGAAGTGGCTCAATTTCTGTTTGAAAATTGGTAAAAATCGCTCATCGATTGGAGCGTTATGAAAATTTCTTTGGGGGAGTTTGGGGGGGCGGAATTTCCGAAATCGAATGGGAGATGATTCGATATCCCGAAAAATTGAATTTTTTTACAAAATCCCAGTTCAATTTTTGTTTGAGAATAGTGTGTAACTAAAAGATTTTATCAAAAATTCGACCACCTCCATCAATATTTTGTACGAAAATTGAACCAACTGCAGAATTTAAAAAGAATGCAACACCCCCCAAACGAAATTTCATCCAAAAAATGATCTTCACTCTCTTTAAAATTTGAAAGTATATATACAGGCCAATTCATTTTCGACCCTCACTATGGAGATCTCGCTTATTATTGGAGATAGAGGGTAGGTTTAAATTTGGCAAAGTTGCTAAATTTTGTGATTGCTATGAATCCGAAGAAAAAATAATCCTGTGACAAATGACGTTCGAGATTTTTTTTAAACCAAAAAAAAACATTTTCTTCTTTTACCTCTAGCACTTTTATTCGGCCTTGCAGATGAAAACTAAAAACACATTCTCAGGGTCACTTTTTATCTTCTATCTAATGGTGTACTCGAAATTTTTATATGACGTTTCCATTCCTTCTGGCCATCATCAACTTTCTTATTTCTTACCGGCGCCATACATCTGTTCTGCATCTGTTTCTTATAGTTTGTATTTTGTTAGCTAATCTTAATTTGTATAGAAATTGAACTGACTCTTGTTTGAGGCTGTCTATGTTATATTTGCTGCTGTTCCTTATTCTGTGGTATTCGTTTTTCTATAATTCACTATTATTTTTGCCATTACCAGATGGTGATCTGATCCGCATTCTGGTCCACGGTGTGTGAAAGTATTCATCAAAAAAAGGTTGCAAGAACTGTGGGACAGCAGCATAATAAACACACAGTTCGGATCCTGAAATAATCTATTGCGAGGTGAAGAGTGACCCATTACTGTGTGTTTATATTCATCAGATCTTAGTCGAAAAAAAAATGGCAAAAAACTTCCCCCCAATCTGACGCCAAACAATCACTTTTTCTCATAATTATTCCTCTAGACTACATACCTTTAGTTACCTTAGCCACTGCTTTAAAACAAGGAGTAAAAACTGTTAATTCAAAAATAATATTGCCTTAACTATGCATATAGACTAAAAACAAGGCAAGGGGGCTTTCTCCCCACCATTTTTGCGTAGGTAAGTAACGCGGTAGCCAGGAACTTTTCCAATTAACTTTTAATTTAACTGACATCTCCTCACTGACAACTTGGAATGGAAAATGGTTCTGGGAAGAGTGGGAGAGGGGATAGTTTACCACAAATATTCCTACACGACACCCAAAGTGTTTCCGATAACCGAAACAGTAGCACCTCCTCGATCAGTTCCCAAGAATTCCTATTTCCTTAGACCTGTCCCAATATCTATCTAAGTACATATAGAGAGAAATTTAAAACGATTCTAAATTAGAAACCCCGTATCTCATATCTTTAATCGATGTGACGGTTCGAGATGAGGGAGTAAATTTAAATTTCTTTTACTGTATAATTTTGTATCGGTTCACTTATTTCTTCATTTTTTCTTTCTCGAACACAGAGCCAACAGCGCAGCACATACTGCCCGTTGGGATCAAGTACAGAGGGAGGTATCCAGCACTGGAACCTATCAACTAACAGAGACTGAACTTATCTACGGCGCCAAATTGGCTTGGAGGAATGCTGTTCGTTGCATTGGTCGAATACAGTGGTCCAAATTGCAGGTATGTAACTGATAAAAAAAATCTTTTTGTTTGCGTTCGTATGCCAAAAAGGATTTGGGGAATTTTCGCTTTTGCGTTGGCGTGATTTTGATTTTTAGTTTTGTTTTTCGCGTTGGTTAGATTTGAAATTGTAACGAGCAAATATCTAAATGAATTTATGATGTGAATTATTTTGGTAGTGTGTCTTCCAGTTAATTTGAAGCTTCGCAAATGCCCAGTTCTGATCAGGAATTTGATTTGATCAGGAAAATATGTTTCCTAATACAGAAGCATTTTTTTAATTTGTTTTTGTCGAAGGGGAGGTTTTTGCATTGATATCTTTAAAAAAGCGATTGTTATAGATTTTTTTTTAAATCCCATGATTGATGTTATTTTTAAGAAAATTGGTCAACCCCAACAAAGCCTTAACTGACAAAATCTTTATGTTTTTCATCGTATTTTTTAACGAAAATTGTATCACACTCAAATGATACTGCTCCCAACAATATTTCTTTTTAATAAACTGGCCGCTTTTATCTAAAAAGGTGATTTTCCGAATCTGTGGCCAAAATAAGTTTGATTTGATATGCCGAACGACTATGTTCAGAAAATGTCTATTTTTCGTCAAAATTTGCTCTTGGAAAAAAAAATGATCACTTAGATTTATATTGGTCTTTGTCAAAACTGCATAAATCAATAGATTTGAAGTCGCAATTGATAAATTTGATCATTTGATAAATCAAAATAATAAATATGAAAAACTAGAGCCTTCTATGACAGGGTGATTTTCGGGTCGACTCCTTTAATGACAAAATCTTTACGTTTTTCATCGTATTTTTTGAACGAAAATTATATGACACCCAACTGAGATTGCATTGAAAATTTATTGGTCTCCATCTAACTGTTTTGAAAATTCGGCCATTCGCATTTAATTTTGGAAAATTTCGACTGCTCCCAACAATATTTCTTTTTAATAAACTGGCCACTCTCACATAAAAAGGTGATTTTCCGAATCTGTGGCCAAAATAAGTTTGATTTGATATGCGGAACGACTATGTTCAGAAAATGTTGATTTGCGTCAAAGTTTGCTCTTGGAAAAAAATGATCACTTAGATTTATATTGGTCTTTGTCAAAACTGCATAAATCAATAGATTTGAAGACAAAATTGATAAATTTGATAAATCAAATTAATAAATATGATAAACTAGAGCCTTGGATGAAAAGGTGATTTTCGCGTCGACTCCTTTAATGACAAAATCTTTACGTTTTTCATCGTATTTTTTAATGAAAATTGTATCACACCCAACTGAGATTGTATTAAAAATTTATTGGCCCCCATATAACTGTTTTGAAAATTCGGCTATTCCCATTTAATTTTGGAAAATTTCGAGTGCTCCCAACAATATTTCTTTTTAACAAACCTGCCACTCTCGCCTAAAAAGGTGATTTTCCAATTCTGTGGCCAAAATAAGTTTGATTTGATATGCGGAACGGCTATGTTCAGAAAATGTTGATTTTCGTCAAAATTTGCTCTTGGAAAAAAATGATCACTTAGATTTAAATTGGTCTTTGTCAAAACTACATAAATCAATTGATTTGAAGACGCAATTGATAAATTTGATCATTTGATAAATCAAATTAATAAATTTGATAAACTAGAGTCTTCTATAAAAGCGAGATCTTCGCGTCGAATCCTTTAACCCATCTCTTACTCACAAGATTTTATTGAAGAACTTCCACTTAATTTTTTCCATAAATCGAATTACCTTCAAAAAGACAATTAAAAATCAAATTACTCCCAAAAACATTATTATAATCCAAAAGTATAAATTGAAACAGCTTTGGAGAAATTAAAGAATATTTTTGGTTCACATTTCTTGAGCAAATTTTGCCACGACTAAGTTACCTAAGATCATAAATAGTAGCACGTCAATAAATCATTTTTGCAATATCACAAAATTACTGTTTATCACGCAAAAAATTGTTATTGCGCTTTGGTTTTTCTACGGTAACTCCTTGAATATAATATTGGCTTAAAATTATTCCAATTCTTATTTAACCTCTGTCCTTAACTCGTGTTACTAAGTCTTCACGTTCAATGAGCCTTGCAAATTCCTTCTCCTAAAGATGGCTGAGCAAAAATGTCTGCTATATTATTAAGTTATGCAAATATACATACATAAGTATGTTCAGACAAGTTCATTTATTTTAAGACCAGGACAAAGGCATTCTTCCCAAGTACATGATTGCATGCATGCCTGAATACATATGAAGTATTGGTCGTGGTAACTTTTGCAGCTACTTCTGAATCTTACCTACACAGCTGCCGAGCTATTCTTCATTAGAAATTCCACGTTTGAGATAATGTTGACACAATATTAGATGAATCGTGCATATGGGAACGGTTAGAATTTTGCGAAAATGTTTAAGCGTGTATGGCTGTCACGTGGAGTGATGTGATAAAGAGTAGTGGCAAAATTTATGCCGGCAATGAAAAGATAATTGGATGGAATGAAGGATTGTTTTATTATTAAATAGTTTTGGGGTCTTCCATGGTGTTTAATATAGTTCGTTGTAATAGTACTGAACTTTGACAAATAAGGAATTGGATGACGTCACGGTAAAGAATTAGAGAGAAAATTAACTTTTCCAAATAGTCGATGCTCCCGTATTATTTTCCGTAATGTCAATTCATTTCTAAATAAATATTTTCCATCTTGTTTTACACTGAATTCTTTTCAAATTTCCATGCATTGGTTTAAATTGGAGAAATCATAATCATGTTTTACTACAAATTACTGCTCACTTGGTATAGATGACGATTTCATAATGAATAATTCACTATATCCTTGCATTTTTAAATTGGTGTCATTCAAATATGCAAAATTATAAATGACAAATTGCCGTATCTCCCATCCTTTTAAAACCAAGATCTTAGACAGATTATATCCTTAATCTACTCGCAAATAGCTTTAATTTGATATGTAACACGACCATGTTCAGAAGGAAAATGATTTCTCCGAAATTTGCTGCTAGAAAAGAATCGGTATGCTTATAATTCACATTGGGGTCTGTCCAAAATATCGTTTCCCATAGCTTTGAAGACCATGATTTCGAATATCTACAATTGATGCACTAGGACACTAGATTAGAGTCTTCTTTTATGTAATCACTAATTCGTAGTGATCAATTTTCACTTGGGAAAATCTCAATTACTATATAAAAAATTCTTGTGCAATATTTTAACCGCACCCAGTGAATATCAAAATTTCCTGATCCTTTCTGATACACTCCTTTCCATTTTTTAGCATTTATCTTATCAAATTATTAAAATAATATGATTTTGGTATCGGTTTTAAAGGTCAAATTCGTTTTATAGGTCTTCAAAACAATAATTAGGTAACATTTTGATAACCACCAGTCAATGCTTGATATTTATTTTCTTCCGGACATATAAGTCCAAATCGCGTGTCCAAAACAGCAAATCAATGCAAATAGAACGAGATTCCCTTTCAAATTCTTTTACCAGAACATATTTTAGTGTCGTTAAGCATCCGTAACGTACTGATCGATTTTCAATTCGAAAGTCACTTGGTTTCGGAGCATTTAAACCCTTCCGTTGCCAAAAGGAAGGGTGCGCATCTAACTTCGATTAACGCCGTGATGTTTTTCATCAAAGTCGCCTAGCCACACAGACCTAATAGCACTTCCGTCAGAAAAAACATTCCCCAACGGTTTTACTCTTAACTTCTACTTTTTTTGCCCTTTTTTTTGCTCGCTTACCGTACGCAAACCTCCTAAAACGTGCTAACGATCCCAATTAATCGAAAAGAGCAAAAATATCAGCGACAGAATCCTTTTTCCACGATACCACAGAGACCAATTGATTCGGACTCCCCTACGAAGTAAATCAGAACTATTTTCGCGAAAGCAATATATTCAGATTTTAATCTTTTTTTAATATTTACGAAATAAGGAAAATGCATTTTCGGTTGCGTAAATTTGTATACTGAATTTACCCGAAGCCTATAAACCCCTGCAACTGACTTTTTCTCGATTTCGCCGAGTTAGAAGTGAATTTATGTAAAGCGTATTCCTTCTTGGAAGCGGTGGGAGAGACCCCGGCAGATGTCACGATGTCATCCCCCGTGTCGGTATAGCGAAATAAATTTTAACTTCTCCGATTTCTCTCGTATCGTGGAATCGTGGGAATGTTTCTGAGTGACAAATCGACCAGTGTTAATGCAAATACCGTTCTTCCGTGGGAGAAAGAGTTTTCGTACTGATTTCTGAATAAATTTACACAGAAAACCGTTAAATCTGAGTAATCCTGAATGCTTTTTAGGTTGAAAAGGTGATTTTGTTAATCTACGGCTAAAATAAGTTTGATTTGATATGCGACACGACTATGTTCAGAAATGATTGATTTTTGCCAAAACTGATGTTAGAAAGAAAAAATATCGCTTACACTTTTATTGGTCTTTGTCGAAACCACATGATCCAATAGATTTGAAGACCCAATTAATAAATTTGTCCATTTAAGAGACTAGATTCTGTTGTAAAAGGGAGATTTTTGCATTTAAATCATTTAATGAAGTGATTTTTATGGATTTTATTAGTGGAATTGGATTATCTCACATCAAATTAAAGCTCTCTACATATAGACGACGATTTCATAATGAATAGTTTAATATATCCATACGTTTTTAAATCGGTGCAATTTAAATATGCAAAATTATGAATAAATCCCTATATTTTTCACGATTTTAATTCCACAATCTTAAAAAGGTTATTTCCTTAATCTACCCGAAAAGAGCTTTAATTTGATATGTAACACGACCGTGTTCAGAACGAAAATGATTTAGCCCAAATTTCCTGTTAGAAAGGAATTGGTACGTTTATAAGGGCATTGGGGGTTGTCCAAAATATCACGTCCAATAGTTTTGAAGACCACGATTACAAATATGGACCAAAAATTATAACAAATTTTATTATTTCGTTGGTTATTTAATTATTTCACGCTAAAAAATAATCGTGCGTTTAGATCCTTCACCTTGTACGTGTCCCAGAGCAATGATTGACATTTTAAAGACCCTTGCGACCCATCTTCCGCATTCTTTTACCGCCACATTACCGCATTCCTACATATCTACACGCCAATTTGACGTTCCCAAATCGCATAGTTTTCGTTAGCCCCAGTCAAATCGATTCCCTCACCCCACTTACGCCTACGTTTACGGCGTTTTTTTTTGGATTTATGGGCGCGCGTACGGCACGAACTCTCCTATATTGCAGCAGAGATTCTACCATATCGAAACGAAAGCGCTCCACGTATCGGGCGTCGCAACCACGATCTGATAGAATTTAATCTTGTCCGGAGAGACTGTTGTTGCTTCGCTTTTTCCGTTTGTCTTCGGTCTGTTCTGTTTTTGTTTCTCTATTTCTGTGTGCTTTTTTTGTCAGATTTGTTTTATTGTTTTGCAGGTTTTTGATTGCCGCTCCGTCACCACCACAAGTGGCATGTTCGAGGCCTTGTGCAATCATATAAAGTACGGTACCAATAAGGGCAATATACGGTAAGGATGATCAATTGTTTTTTTTTGTTCTAAGAATGCTTCTTAGGCTATTTATATTGTTTGGGGTCAATACCTGAATTGTACATTATTAAACCCTTTGCAAGATGGTTAAATTGTTAACTTTTTTTTTGACAGCTGTCAATTTTTTTTCACGATAATAAAAAGAGGAGAGGGACACATTTTCCAATAACATGTAATTTATAACTAAATAGAGTTTGGTTATATCATTTGAATTAAGGGTATCTAAAATTTAATGAGTAAAAAAAACTTTTATTGTGACCCTCGTAACATAGAAAGATGAGATGATGTAATATTACGCGAATAATGCAATGGAGAACCAACCTTTTGATTTTGTATTTCTAAATTTGCCATAAAAAGTAATTCTAAATAAAATCGATCCAACTTAGAAATTTTGATTATTGACAGCTGTAAAATTCTTTTCCTTTTATAATTAACAAATATTTGGACTAAAAATAATAGAATGCATCTGATAACACAAAAAGATACAGAATTAATAAATTAGAATTCCACATTTTAAAAATCAATCAAGAACAATAGAAACTTTTTGTATGACCCCTGTAACCGACATTAAGGCGATATTACCCAATTTAGGTGATATTTTTTACTGCTGTTTTCGCATTTATTAATACTTACAAAGCAGATGTGTATTATATTTTCCTAAACCTTCAAACACTAAGTCGAGATATTCCCACAGATTCCCCAATCGTCTGGCGCTTCTATGGGAAAGTTTCTAGCATCAGCAACACATTATACCTTGTTTATTTATTTACAAACGCAAAGCTACACACGATGGAACAGGCGTAGCCATATCACTATCCTCCGATATCCTAAATAATTTATGGCCACTACTAAAACCAGTTCAAAGTTTAATCTAAGTTCCTCCTTAATAATTAATAGTCACCCCATTAAGTTGGGGATTATCCTGCTTTGGGACGATGAAAACAGTTGTAAAAATCTTTCGGGAATATATTTTAATGTGATTCGTAGGAAATAGGCGGAAGTTTGAACGCAAAAGGCGCTAATCGTGTTTATGCGAGGAAATTGACGGCTTTTGACTTCTGGAAAGTGTTCGTGTGTCTAACAGCGCCGAAACGGGCTGTTAGACACACAGATATTGCTCCGTTCCCTTTGAGAAATATGCATAAGCATTACATGAGTTTCCGTCTCGCGTACAAACATAAATTTATATGCATCATCCTTGTTCTTTGTGAGAAAAAGCAAGCACATCTTTGTACTAATGATGCCAGGGGCGTGAAACACAACGCCTTGAGAAAATCGCATTTTAAAGAAACGATCTTCTAGCCAGAATAACGGAAATAAAAAGGCGATTTTCTTAATCGGGATATAAAATAATTTCGAATTTATATGCGACACGATGCGATTCAGAAAAAATCGAAGTCACCCACATCTGCTGCCAGAAAATCCAAAGACTGCTCAAATTTGTATTGGTCTTTATCCAAACGTTACCGAATTAAAGTTTTGAAGACGTAAAAGAAGAATCGTTTTGTAAAAAAAACCGAAAACCGTGTTGTCCCGAATTAATTAATACTTTGTGCGGGAGGAGTAATCCGAACAGTGTGTTATTGTACTGCCCCACAGTCTTTGCAATCTCTAACTGAAATGATATTGGGTAAATATTAAATCGCATTATACCTAAAATTTAAAACATTTATCATTTAATGGAATGTTTTATGAAAAAACTTCCCGGTGTTCTTTCGTTTGTAAAATTTACCCTTTAAAATGGTTCTATTCTCAATCTACGTAAGAATACCTTTAATTTGACACCCAACACGACCATGTTCAGAAAAAAAATCGATTTTCACCCAAATTTGCTGTTAGAAAAAAATTAAATCCCCTATCAGCGCATTGGTTTTTGCCCAGATATCGAAAAGTAACGCGTCGGAAGACCTAAATAACGAATGCTTAAGTACGCCCTTAAATTTTCCCGACTTATCCCTCCCCACACCGTAATATGCACGCCAGCGGATAACTAAGGCGTAAAAACGCCTGTGTGAGGTCAGGCTGCGTATACCCTTTACGTGCGTATCGGGTGTCCTTATTGGAGTCGCAGGATCAAACGTTATGGAACTCGTAAATTTTCCTTTATTACACTAGTAGCATACGTATAACTGGGATATATGTTTTTGTATATGCGACTGCTGGTTTGGTATACGCGACATGTTTGATTAGGCAGATGGGTCTAAAGAGACTATATGCGCATTGTATTGGATCCCCGCTACCGCATAGGTTGTAAAGATTGTAAATTGTAATTCAACCGGGATTTATTACTGTGAAGAAATTAGGATTTTTTAGTAGTATACAGTTGTGGACAAAAATAAACTAAAATTAATTTGTTACATGATATTTTGTAACAATGCCAATTTATTTTTAGGACTATTTTATATTCAATTCATCTGATGTTGATTTTTTGATTTTGTTGTAGAAAACTGCATATATTCGTAAGAAAAAGCGAGTTTTATATCTACAGTCGTGGCTCAAAATTATATATCAATAATATATCAGAAGTATTTCCTTCCTTCTATTTTTGGCTTTGTTGTAACAATTACTTTTTTTAATGGAAACACCTTTCTTTATTTCATTTTTAAATTCTACTTCAAATTCCGAACATATTTTATGTATCATGTCCTATATCTGAATTCAACTGTTTACGAGAAAAATGCACTGGAACCTGAAACATCAACATTAGGTTCTATCAATCTCATTTTGTCTCTTATCCCATTCTTGAAATGATAACATACATTTTTTCCCTTCTTCCGCAATCCAAGATTTTCTAACCAGCTACCCACAATTATTGTTTCCATTAAAACTAGCTAAACATATTTCATTTCCACTTTATTTATTTTCCGATTTCATACCCCCACTCCGAAACGAGCGGGAGGAAATACAGGAAGTACCGTCTTAAATCTAGTTTGCCTGGCGTCGAGTGCAATTGCGAAAATTGCTTGCCTTCCCCAGATCCTTTACACCACGATTTAACGGTAATCGGTTTACCGTGAATAGGGGACTCCAAGCACATATCACGGTGTGAGAGGTTGATCGACTCCTTACATATTTCTTTTGCGCTGGTTTTTGAGCAGGAGGTTATTAAGAAAGCGATGGTAGAGATATCAATTTTATGCTGGGGTTGAAAATTCCATAGTTAAACTTCTTTTGCTTAAAATGATTGGAGAAGATTTCAATATATTAAGTATTTAAAATTCTGGAATAAAAAAGGAAATCAATTTGATAATCATAAAGGTGTTATGAACAGCGGAATTGGTCGTATAATTTTATTACACAAATTACCCAAAAAGAATCCAACGTAATATCATTCGTTGTGATGATTTGGATCACAACTCACGACAGCAAATGAATTAGTAATTATCACGTTCTTGTCAACGGTGTCAAACGAATAATTTACGAATACTTTTGCGATTACATACAGCATCTTTTATGACGGATCAGCCCAGAGATAAAAAGGTATCCAATAGAATACTCAATAATGCCAAAAGCTAGCATTCCCTATCTTCAATAATTGAATCAATTGTTACCTAACACCATCGATTTTCAATTCCTGACGATTAATTTTTTAGTACTTTGGGTACGTACACAGGGGATCATTTCAATGAATTATTTTAAATTCCAATTCCCTTTTTTGATTTTCAATATTTAGATTGTTACTCAGTTATTACGAGAAGAATTCATTAAATATTATTTATACGTAATTAGATATTATTTCATATACCCTTAGGTAAGGTTTTAGCTTTCGGAATATGAGAATCTTCTTATATTATTAAGTTCTCCTTGCTTTTACGGTAGCTCTATACCCTTTGTAAAGCATCTTTGGTATTAGATTCTGCCTTCTCGCATTTATTGGGAGCTTGCTTTAAGCTCGCAGAGTTCTCGTTTCCTTTTTGTTTTGCTTTTTAATTATTCTTGAAAAAATCCAGATTTCACCTACCTATGTTGTAGGATAGGCTAGGAAAAGTATGAGATGCAATTATTTAAAGAATGCAATTAATACACACTACCACTAGGGATTTTAATCGTAACTCTTTGAAATTGGAATGAAAATGTGTTTATTCCAGGAATTCTAGTTTGGTTGATACCTGAAATTTAAAAGAAAGTGTATTTTTCAGGATAATGTATCCTATCCGAAAGTTTTATGTTTCAAACGAAGTTAAAAAGGTGATTTTCTCAATGTACAGCCAAAATAAGCTTGATTCGATGTGCCGCACAACTACGTTCAGAAAACATCGATTTTGGTCAAAATTTGCTATCAGAAAATAAAACTTTCGCTTAGTTCCGTATGGGTCTTTGTCGAAATTGCGCAAAACGATACGTTTGAAGACCTACTTGATACATTTCATAGCGGAAATGATGAACTTATTATGTTAGATCGAGATTTTTTGGTTTTCCTTTGTGTATGTCTGTGGAGATGTATCAAATTAAAGCTCTCCTCGTTGATAAATTGTCGGTGAACCTGCACAAGAAATATTCGTAAATCTGTAGGTTTAATCGGTGAAAAATTAGGAAAGAGTTATCCCCATTTCTTGTGTTGGTAAGTTTCAACTTCAAAAAGGTGTTATTCTTAATGCACATAAAAATAGCTTTAATTTGATATGTAACACGGTACTGTTCAGAAAAAAATAATTTTAACCGAATTTGGTGTCGGAAAAAATAACCTGGATTAATTCTGCTTTGGTCATTGTCCAAATATATTAAAATAATTCCTTTGAAAACCAATTTTCACTTGATATATTCTTATTTAAATCTGTGGGGTTTAGGGTCCTAAATCAAAGAAGCGTTATCCCCATTTCTTGTGTTTGTAAGTTTCAACTTCAAAAAGGTGTTATTCTCAATCCACATGAAAAGAGCTTTAATTCGATATGTAACACGATACTGTTCAGAAAAAAATTAGTTTTTACCGAATTTGCTGACGGAAAAAATAACCTGGATTAATTCTGCTTTGGTCATTGTCCAAATATATTAAAATAATTCCTTTGAAAACCAATTTTCACTTGATATATTCTTATTTAAATCTGTGGGGTTTAGGGTCCTAAATCAAAGAAGCGTTATCCCCATTTCTTGTGTTTGTAAGTTTCAACTTCAAAAAGGTGTTATTCTCAATCCACATGAAAAGAGCTTTAATTCGATATGTAACACGATACTGTTCAGAAAAAAATTAGTTTTTACCGAATTTGCTGACGGAAAAAATAACCTGGATTAATTCTGCTTTGGTCATTGTCCAAATATATTAAAATAATTCCTTTGAAGACCAATTTTCACTTGATATATTCTTATTTAAATCTGTGGGGTTTAGGATCCCAAATCAAAGAAGAGTTATCCCTATTTCTTGTGTTTGTGAGTTACAACTGCAAAAAGTTGTTATTCTCAATGCGTATGAAAAGAGCTTTAATTTGATATGTAACACGATAGTGTTCAGAAAAAAATTATTTTAACCAAATTTGCTGTCAGAAAAATATTACCTTTATTAAATCTGCTTTAATCATTGTCCAAATATATTAAAATAATTCCTTTGAAGACCAAATTTCACTTGATATATTCTTATTTAATTCTGTGGGGTTTAGGGTCCTAAATCAAAGAAGAGTTATCCCTATTTCTTGTGTTTGTGAGTTACAACTGCAAAAAGTTGTTATTCTCAATGCATATGAAAAGAGCTTCATTTTGATATGTAACACCATAGTGTTCAGAATAAATTAAATTTTGATCGAATTTGCTGCCAGAAAAAATAATCTTGATTAAACCTGCATTGGTCATTGTCCAAATATGTTTAAATAATTCCTCTGAAGACCTAATTTCACCATACGTTTCCCTTTTTACCCACATATACGTGTAATACCAGTTAAATCGCATATTTATCTTTATTTTGCAAGTAAAATCTTGGATTTGCGAACAAAACTACTTACGACTTTACAATTTCACCCTTACAGATCGGCCATAACCATCTTCCCCCAAAGGACGGACGGTCGTCACGACTTTCGAGTTTGGAATAGCCAACTGGTCAGCTACGCCGGGTACAAGCAAGCTGACGGCACCGTCTTGGGCGACCCCATCAACGTAGAATTCACCGAAGTGTGCATGAAGCTCGGCTGGAGGGGCGCCGGGACGCGATTCGATATTTTGCCGTTGGTTTTGTCCGCCAGCGGTCACGATCCGGACTATTTCGATATACCGAGCGATCTGATATTGGAGGTGCCCATGTCGCATCCGATGTGAGTCGATTTTTTTTCGTTCTAGAATTAAAAATGTTTCGGTAATTAAGATTGAATAGAATTGTGAGAAAATATCGAAATTGTTGGGTATCAAAATCCGTCACTAATATTTAAAATATTTCAGAACTTGAGGCCCAGTATTGATCAGCAAATACGCTATTGTATCTGTGCACAGTTTTTGTATTTAGTATTACATCAAGAGTACATTAACCACGCCAATGTTTATGTAGTTTGTACATGCAAATACAACTGCATAATTAGCATAAATTGAACTTCAACTCTATTAACTGCTAAATGTTTTGGCCTCTTGTTTAAATCCACTAACATACGATTTGTTAATTACTTAATGGTTGAAATTTAGTAGCGACATAATGCACCAGAAAACATAAATACACTGTCTCCCAAAAGTATTTAGCCTACGTAATATTTTTAAAAAATTCAACATTTGTATATGCTATGTGATGAAATCTACAACATAATCAAAGGGAATAAATGCAGTTCAAAATGAAAATAATGTTACTATAATCGTTTTAAATTTGACAGTTGACAAGTTCAAATGACAGCAGTATTTCTTATCGGAGAATTCTTATTTTTAAGATTTTAATTTAGTACAAATTCCACTTATCAAGAATTACATATATTTCTTACAACTAAGTAATATTATTAAACTTGGAACAAAGTAACATTTATACCGAAGAAGCATAATGTAGGTGGCATATTCTGTATAAAAAAACTATGCACTTTACGTGGAATAGGTGCTTGCGTGTTCTCGTCATATGTTTGTAATCGGTCATTTAGTTGTATGCCTTTCCTTTTCTTGGGGTTTTTTGGACTTGATAATGAACCAATTTGTTGCTCCTGTTTTATATTATATATTGTACGCTCTAAGCAATCCAAAGCTTTACTTGCTTCTTGAACGGCAGCACTCACATTCATAGTTTTATTAAAATAATTTAAAACATACACTTCTCCTGCAGGCTAAAATTTTCTTCCTTACGCCGTTTTCTCTCATAATGCAGTGAAATCTGTAATTAAATGTATAGGTTATTATTATTATCTGTCGTTTTTTTTATTATTTGAACGGAACGGGCTGTATACAGATTTATATTTTGATTAATAATTTTTTTAGCAATTAAAATGATACAGGGTTTGAATAGGTCTTTCTTTGCATTTAAATAATATTGTATATGTGTGATATATAAGTAATATAGAGGTTGATGACGTCATAATTATTGAATAAATATGACACCTGTCAAAAAAAATTCTGTCATTGCATGATTTGTATGATAACTTTTTTTATCATCAAAAGCTTATTGAAAAGGAAATATTATTTCAAATACTTTAGGATATCCATTAAAACAATTTTATCGTTATAAAGCGTGTTTATCTTACGCATTTCCATAACCTCTATTCCGAATCAATCACGGGAAGGATTTAAAACATATCTCAACCCATTTTTATCGCAGTTACGAATGGTTCGAAGAGCTCTCCTTAAAATGGTATTGCCTGCCGGCGGTTGCCAACATGATGTTCGATTGTGGGGGCCTTCAATTTACCGCCGCCCCCTTCAACGGCTGGTATATGAGTACGGAAATCGGTTGTCGCAATCTCTGCGATACCCATCGCTTTAATCAATTGGAGGTACCGATTTCTTAAAAGGAAATTTTCGGGTCGTATTTGAAAAGCGTTTTTCCGCAGGTTATAGCGCAAAAAATGGGTTTAGACACTAGGACGTCTGTAACGCTCTGGAAGGACAAGGCTTTGGTGGAATGCAACGTTGCCGTCTTGCATAGTTTCCAGATGAAAGGTATAACGATAGTGGACCATCATACGGCGTCAGAATCGTTTATGAAACACTTGGAGAACGAAGTGAGACTTAGGAATGGGTGCCCCGCCGATTGGGTTTGGATTGTGCCGCCATTATCCGGATCTGCTACTCCCGTTTTTCATCAGGAGATGGCGCTGTACTTTTTGAAGCCTTCCTATGAATATCAGGTAAGTTTTTTTTTCTATTTCATTTCAGATTTCTAATGACGTAATCGTGTTTGAAATTGCCAAAATTTAATCTTTAATTCGATATGCGTAAGCATGGCGTACAATGTCTAAAATTTCATCTATATTTTGAACATAATAATTGCGGATACTTTGAGTAAATCCTCTTACTTTCGCTTATAAAGTTCCCGGTAACAATTCGAACGTGACTGACAGATGTGCTGTGCTTACATAATAAATTCTGTTTGTGCGAGATCATGCGAGTACTGGAGCGTAGGAAGTTTGTTAATGCGTTAGTGCTGAGCATGATATTTCTATATTAAAAATTCAAAAATGACAATCCGCGTTTCCCTTAGAAGCTTCCATCATTCACCGTTAAGTTTCCTACGGAGGGTCTCAAAATATTTCAAGGGGAAGTTGTGCAAATTTTTATTTAGGGTATTAAATGGAACGAGCTTAAGAATCTATATTAAGACTTTTCTTCTCCAAAATTTACAAAAATAAATAAAGGGATTTCGTAAGAAATTGCAGAAAAATATTGATTTTTCTTTAATCCTGCGCGGATACTTTCTGTATCCGAACCGCATCCGCAATTGAAATTATCTGCATCCGCAAATTTTGTATCCGTATCCGAATTGAATCCGCATTTTATCTTTTTGATGTAAATAATTATGATACGGATATAAAAAAAAGGCTAATGAATTTAAATTAAATACTTATTTTTTGAAACAAACTTCACGTGCTGTTTATACGTCATATTGCCTATCAACTAAAGATGCATCCGCATCTTTGCGATCCGAATCCGATTCGTATCCGCCTCGTTGAGAGTGGATATTTTCCGCATTCGCAAGTTTTATATTCGCTCCCGAACCATATCCGCCTCATTGAAAATTGAAATTATCTACATCCGCAAGTTTTGTATCCGTATCCGAATCGAATCCGCATTTTATCTTTTTGATGTACCTACTTATGATACGATATAAAAAAAGCCAATGAATTCAAACAAAATACTTATTTTTTGAAACAAACTTCTCGTGCTGTTTATACGTCATATTGCCTATCAACTAAGATAAATTTCAGCCCCATACATTGCTACCAACTTATAAGTTGAGATTATTATATAATTTAAAATATTTTAAAACTTATCCAACTACTAATGATAGCGGAAATAACACGATTAAAAGGAACTAAGTGCGGATTCGAATGTATTCGCAAAACTATCCGCATCCGCAAAAATTCAGCGGATATCCGCGGGTACGCAGGGCGTTAGCAAATGCGTATACATTGGGCTTATGTAGATTCAAAACTTTTTTTCCGTTTGGTAAAGTTTTATTTATCATAATAGACTTGTTATATACAGTGTCTTATAAAAAAAAAGTCAAGTCTTCTTGAATTCTGTCTAAAAAGAAACAGGCGTCCAAAATCCCCAGCCCCTATGGCATGAATCTGGCGTGGAATATACGATTTTACTTTTTCTTTTCTTTACAATTTACTGCCTTTACTTTACAATTTACTCCTTGCAAGTTCCTAAATTGGCAGCAATCTCTCTGGTCAGCCGTCTTTTATTCAAAATGATTTTCTCGAGAGTCTTCAAAAAAATTTCTCCAAAAGTCTTCAAAATTTTTCCTCCAAAAGTCTGCATATACATGTCTATTTGAAAAGGAGCATTTATAATGAAGTTCTTGAGAGAAGGAGTGTGTTCCATAAAACCTCATACTATCTATAGAAGATTAAGCTGTCTTTATATTCAAAACGATTTTCGTAGGAATCTTCAGAGATTTTGCTCCAAAAATCTTAAAGAACCCACGCCAATGCATAGATATCCTTTTGAATTTGATCGCGATTGTAAGTTCGAACGGTTGAAACTGTGGTTACGCGAGGAATAATTGAACTCTGGTACGGTAATCAATCGATTTTATTCATTATCTAACGCAGTGTTTTTAGATCATAAAAACTTTGTTGATACAATCTCTGTCTTAATCCAACTATCCAATGAGTATTAACCAACACCATCCTCAAGGGCGAAATAGGAATACGAA
Organism: Osmoderma eremita; assembly: GCA_031763485.1. NCBI lineage: Eukaryota > Metazoa > Arthropoda > Insecta > Coleoptera > Scarabaeidae > Osmoderma > Osmoderma eremita. Next base: position 20,848 of record JARFOC010029141.1, read on the forward strand.
ACACTCCTTTTACCTCCCGTTGATGTGCCAATAATTTTCGACTTCTCCTACCGCCGGATTCCCACAGGGCTGGGAGTGCAAGTATAAAAGGGAAATCTCGCAGAAGCCGCAGCTTTTGTAAGCAGTAACTGTCTCATCGATAGCGTAAAATACACTCCCCGAACAGAGAATGGAAAAAAGGCGCACGTACGCAAAGAGATATTTCCCCAAAATCTACCGCGAAGAAAGAGATCTGTTGCTGTTTTAGATTTTACCGATTTTAAATTTCACCCTCGCTAGATGCTTAGATAATCTATGTGGTTTAAGTCGACCTTGCTGTCTCGTTCGATCTTGCGGAGATTAGGTGAAATTTGCCTTCTCGTAGAATTCGTCTTTGTCGGAGGAAGTGGTTTTCGAGCAAATCCAAAACAGGATGTTCGTAAAACAAAGTAGGGAACTGGGGGCGGTAAATTGTCTCTTTGGAAACGTTAGTTTTGCTTGTGACGTCTACTCCCTCAGCGATTAGATTCGGTAAACCCAAAACACTTAGAGTTCCTGGGGCAAAGGGAACTGATTTTGGAAATGATGCCGCAAAAAGATTTTGTAATTAAAATTGTCTAATTTTCTTTGTATATCAAATAATATTTTTCTAAACTCAAATTCTTCTGATTGGTGATGATGATGAAGCAAGAACTGAAGTTTATTTAGAGAGAAATAAGTACTCGTATATGTTGTCATGTATTTCCGTACATTTCTCTGTAAAGAAAGGATCTATTAGCTATTACCGTATATGAATCATATACCTGTACCTGGGCTCCATTTGCGATGTTTTGTGTATCATGTGTATCCTTATAAAACCGTCGGAATGTCGAAATCACAGTTAAACAGAAAAACATGTACTTGTCCGTCAATTACCGTTTTGCTCTGTCAAAGATATGCGTAATTTCCATGAGTCGTCGAGGCCCTAATTTTCGTTTCAGATCTTTCGGAATAGTGCGTATCGACGACTAAATATCTCCCGCGCATTTTGTGAGCTCCCCCCCCTCCCCCCTCTCCAAACCCATTTACGAGAAATGCCGCGAAAATGCTCCAAAATTTTAACGTCGGCGAACGGAATTTGTCTGACGTTTCTCAAAAACTGAACGTTTTGACGGCCAGCCAATGGGAGAGCGCCGGCCGCTCGGCGCGCTGTCCCGATGGGGGCGATAAATTGTTCCGGAGGGCAACTGGAGGGCCCATCGACATTTAAATACTTCTATACAATATAAAAACATTCCCGTAATCTGAAAAAAAATACTCCCGATCCGAAAAAAGCAATCCCCCAACTGATCGTGGAAGAATAAGTTTTGGAACGTAATCGCGCCCATGGGCTGCCTTTTAGTATATATAAATATAGCAAAATTGAAACTAAATTTCTCATGATGATCTCCAACCTAAACTGTCGCTTCATTTTTTCCAATGAATTCACGGAAATTCCAGTGAACGATAAATAAAATAGGTCCACGCGTTCGAGAACTTTTTCAAAAAAATCATCGTATCAAATGAATTAATTTTATCTAATGTTAGAAAGTCACAATTTATAGGCAGTTTTACGACGTTAGAAATGCATCACAGATTGTCATAACCTAAAATCAATTATATTTCCCTCCTCATTTGACGAGTTCGATGGTAACTAATGTGATGATGCGTCCCACCTCCCTTCCACTCACACACACTATATAGACTACCAATTTCGCACATATTCATGGCTAACCGCGTTCCGATGTTAATTAGATTTGAGTCGGGACAGAGAATTGTTAATCGAACGGACTGACCATCTCACATTTGACACGGAGTTCGTCGATAATGAATTACATGATCGTCGAGAAATTAGACCTCTTTAGGGTATTTTGGGGTATTCGCTTAGTCAGGAGGGAAAGCGGAAAATAAATCAATAAAATTTTACCAAGCGAAAAGAAATTTTGAATAAATTCAATTCACGCAAACACGGCACTGTACAATAGGTAAAGAATATGTTTATAACTTATGTATTTTGCTAGTAATAATATACATATCGTAATTATCAAATGGGAACATTAAGCAATCGTATTTGCACCTATTGCGCCGCCACTGGATGTCAAATGTAATATGAGCAATTTCAATTTTCAATGTGCATCAATTGTTAGGGAAATCAATTTTTTTGTGCTTGAATAATATAATATTCAATATAAAAAATGAAACAAGCGCCATAACAAATATGAAGTAAAAATAAATTGTTTGCACTCATTACGCTACCACTGGATGTCAAATAGTAATCAAATCTCTATCGTTTATTTCGTAACGAGTAATAATAAAATCAAACACAAAAAGTAGCATATAAAAAGATATTTGCAGCCATTACGCCGCCACTGGAAGTCAAACAATAAATAATAATTTCATTTTTAAATTATATCAATTATTTCGAAAATCAAAGTATGAATTAAAATCATAATGTATGGATCAAACTTCACCGTTTAGGTGTTTTTCCCCATTTATTGTATCATATTTTGAAACGCCCTGTACATATTTGCCATAACGTATACCCAATATATAAATATTTTTGTTTTGTTACTGCAGAATCCAATATGAGAAATACACTTAACATAAAATATTCGTCAATATTCGTTAATTTAATTCTACTTCGTCCGCCGCCACTGGATGTCAAACATAATAAATCATAATTTATTTTTTCAATCATATCAATTGTTTCGGAAATCAAAGTATGAACTAAAATCATATTATATGGATCAAACTTCACTATTTAGGTGTTTTTCCCCATTTATTGTATCATATTTTTAAACACCCTGTACATATTTGCGATAACGTATAACCAATGTATGAAAATTTTTGTTTTGTTACTACAGAATCCAATATGAGAAATACACATAACATGAAATATTGGTCAATATTCATTAATTTAATTCTACTTTTTCCGCCGCCACTGGATGTCAAACATAATAAATCTTAATTTAATTTTTTAATTATATCAATTGTTTCGGAAATCAAAGTACAACTAAAATCGTAATATATTTATCAGACTTCACTATTTAGGTGTTTCTTTTTCCTGTTATTGCATCATATGTACACACAATAACGTATACCCAATATATGAATATTTTTGTTTTGTTACTAAAGGATTCAACTTGAGAATACACATAACATAAAATATTCTTCAATATTCGTTTAATTTAATTCTATATCTTACGCCGCCACTGGACGCCGAACAATAATTTTATTTCTATCCCCTTTTTCAAATACAAAATTAATCAAATGAAATAATTTATTATTTCACAATAGTATGTATTATAACCAATTTGCACCCATTACGCCGCCACTGAATGTGGAACATAATGACGTAAATAAATTTAATTTTTAAATTATATCAATTGTTTCGGAGAAAATCGAACTAAAATAAAGTAAAATCATAACGAATTAATCGAGCTTTTGTCTTTTAGGCACCTTTTGTTTCGTTTTTGCTTGCTCGATATATTTTTTGACAGCCTGTATATGTGTACGTGTACCCAACACATTTTTTGTTACTACAGGATCCAGCATGGAAAACGCACGTGTGGAAAAAGGGCAGAGATAGTAACAGGAGCTTCAAGAAACCCAAAAGGACATTCCACTTCAAACAGATCGCTAGGTTAGTAAATAAATAAAGTTTCTTTGCGTTTCTACCTTCGACACGTCCATTCCTATCATAAAAATTAAACAATTTGGACCGGTAAAATCCCACTTATTTAATAAACAAATCAAAAACAAAAAGGAAATAAACAAACCGAGAATGGAAGTGACAACTTTCTCTTTCAGAGCAGTGAAGTTTACCTCCAAGCTATTCGGTAAGGCGCTTTCGCGTCGGATCAAGGCGACAGTCCTGTACGCCACTGAGACGGGAAAATCGGAAGGTTTCGCCAAGAAACTCGGAGAACTATTCGGACACGCCTTCAATGCGCAGGTGTACTGCATGGCCGATTACGATATCTCGAACCTGGAACACGAGGCTTTGCTCTTGGTCGTGACCTCCACCTTTGGTAACGGGGATTCACCGGAAAACGGAGAGGTATGTAAATGTGTGTCGGTGAATGGTAAATTTCTGTTTATGGTTTATGCGCGTCCGAATCACCCGCGGTACGAACTTTATAAACGGGAAACGGAACTGGAAATTGAAAGCTAAGTTTGTGTGTTAATAGCAACGGAAACGGGACTAGGCAGTGTTTGGATATTATTCAAATTCCGTCTCGGTTTGTCTTAGGAGGGAGGCTTGGGGCAAAGGTATGATCCGTATGATAGCGGTATGATTGGCTTTTCTCAGATGGAAATTTTGGATCTAATATATCTATGCATATAGAGTTATCCGCAGTTAAAATGATTGGTGATTGATGAATAACGAATGACAATATTGACTAATCGGAAAGCTGTTCGAAATTTCAGTAGTAATAATTTTGTTTTTAAGTAAATACCGAAGTATCTTTGGATCAAAAAGAAATATTTACTTTCTTCTGCAAGAAACTTATGATGCATACAGCCTGTTCGCGGAATCACAGTAAATATATATTGCACTAAAAAAATATTATATACACTAAAAGGCATCAATGAGGCGTGCGCAAAAGGTGCGATTAAATCGAGTATTGTTTCTAAAAAGCGTAAAAGTGAGAGTTAATAAATCTACTTGTCCGGCAAATGCGTTGGGCTATCTAACCATCAATTTTACAGGATAATGATAAATAAAGCTCGGATCATATACACTGAAAAGGGGGTTAAATATGCACATATATGTGTAATCATTTTAATAGTATGCACAAAGATCGATCAAACACAAAAAATTATTTAGCATTTTTGGTCGTTCACATTTAAGACACTACAGGGCACAAATTCGAGGTAATTTCCAACGGCGCCGAGACATTACCACCGAAGGAATGAGGCCGCAGTACTGATGTATGACGTCACCATAGACGGGTGTTCATTAATACATCTTTTAGTTCGCTTTTAGTCCGAAGTATTAGTTTTATTTGTTATTATTTTGAAGGGATTCCGGTTGAAAGAGGGTGCCAGTCATAAAATGATTGTTTGTTTATTTTCCTCTTCTTCCTTCTTTTTGCTTCCTCCTTCCATCACTTTCTATTGTGTTCTATTTGAGTCCATCCGTATTATAAGGCCAAACCAATTCAGTTGGCTTCCTCTTATGTTTTTGATTATTGGTTCTTGTTATTGCTTCTAGTAGAATCGTTGCTTACTCCGTCCCATTTTGTTTTTCCCGCCATACTCTTGCTTTATCACTTGTATCTATATATTTATCTCCATGATTCGTTATTACGCTTCCAAGATATTCCTAGGTCGATACTATTTCTAATGGTTCTTTTTTTTGCATTTGATCTTTTCAGAACTACCCTTTTGATTTACTACCATAACCTAACTTTTGTCCGTATTCGCCTCCATGCTTAAGTTTTCTATTTCATTCATCCATAGGATCGTATAGTCAGAGCTGTTGTGGGTAATGGCCAAATTGGTTTTGCAGGCGTGGAAGTTGAGGTATGCCACTTCAGAGGGTTCCTTTTTTGAGGCTTCCAATATGAATTTGCTCCAAATTTTAATAGCTGTTTCCAAACCGATGAACTTCAAATGGGAATTATACGAAGCGAAAGCACCAGAAGCGGATTCTTGAGGCAGGAAAGAATTTGGAGGAAAAAGTATACTGGATTGATTGGGGAAATGGTGATCAATCGAGCTGATATAGCTTTAGGCGGCTTATATTATACTTTCTACGTTTTGGAATTGATGGATTTGACAGTACCGTACAACACGGAATGTCTAACGTTCCTAACACCAGAGTCATCCACTGATAATTCTTGAAAAACCCTTACTTTACCTTTGAAGTAACAAAGAAAAAATGACGCTACCAAAGAAACAATTTGGATCTTTCTAGGTCGGTTATGTAGATTGGTGTTATGATCTGTCTCCTTTTATGCAGTTTTATGAAGTCTGCTATCAGTGCTATCATCTGCTTGCACAAGTGCGCCTATTTTTACATACAATTACTGTTTGCAGTGTTCTAAGCTTTTCCTCTTGTTATCTTGATTAACTCGTCCATCGGAATTATGAATAATAATGGCCTTTGTCTATCTATTCGGTCTAAGCTGCGTGTGTGTTAAAAATTCTTTCCCCTGTTTCTGCAATAGCCGACAATTCTTCATAACGTATGTTTACTAGTCCTACAAATTTATATCAATGTCAAGTTTGAAGTGAATATTTTTAACAAGCTTTTGTTGAGCCCATCCTATCTTTGGTCGCAAACGGATTCCATATGATCTAATAAAACCACAAATCTCAAGAGCCTCGGTGGGTGATATCCTGAATATGTAAAATTTTAAAAAACACATCAAAAGTACAACTTATAAACTAAAATAAAAATTTACAACTGTTTTTTGTTTCTCCCCCAACTATATTTAGGAGAACACCAAATGTTTTATAACCTGCATACACAAAAAACTTGTAAAACAACGCAAAAAAGAAACACGAGAACGAGAAACTTTTTTTCATGATTTATATCTGAAGTTAAACGGCTTACAACCCTCGGGGATTTACCGAATGTTCGCAATGAATGCAACAACGCAACACATCTCTGGCTTATGCGCCCGGCTGTTGCAGACTAGGAAATCGGTAGTTTTAAGAGCGCATATTTACGTTCGAAACGCTGGGATGCATTTTTATAAAAGTGTGTACATATTTGACGTGATAATGCGGATCGGGGGTAGGGTTATCATCTGAAACGTGCGATACATTTTGTAAACTGGGGTATTCCCCCCGAGTGCTAGCGAATCTAGCAAATAAGATTGTTTGGTCGATTTCAATAAGCTGCGGAATATGTTAAAAATTGAGGAAAGAAAGGTTTATTTTCCATAGAAAGTCAGGTTTTTATTTTTGGTAAGAATTAAAAAAAATAATAAAAATAGGTAACTAAGAAGTATATAACTAAAATTTAAAAATATCTATAAGAAACTATTAAAAAAGTTAATAACTAGGAATAAATAAACAAAAATATGGAGATAAAAAAATATCAAAAATAAAAAATCATAATAAAATTAAATTTAAGAGAACCATAAAAAAAATTCTATTGTTTTCTATTGTTTTGTTATTTTTATAATCATCTGTTTTTTATTTTATTTTTTAATTAAAAAATAAACAAAAATATGACAATAAAAAATCCAAAAATAAAAATGGTAAAGAAATTGACATAAATAAAAAACTAGTGAAAATATAAAAACCATAAAAATATTGAAAAAAAAAATGAAGAACATTTAAAAATTAAAAAATGGAGAAGTAAGTTTGTTTTTCTTTTTATTAATATATAAATAGATAATTGTTTTTTAATGTCGTATTTTATAAAAAAAATTATTATTTTCATTTATATTGTTTCGTTGTTTCTGAAAAAATGAAAAAAAATTAAACCTAAGAAAACCATATAAAAAATAATTCTTTTTTTTCACTAATACACAGTATCGGGAAATCCACATCGCATCTTTCATCTTTGTTTTCTTTTATTTATTTTAATAAAAAAATAAACAAAAACAAAATAAAAAAATCCAAAAGTAAAAATGGTAAGGAAATTGACAAATAAAAAACAAGTGAAAATACAAAAACCATAAAAATATTGACAAAAATATGAAAAACATTTAAAAATAGAAAAATTGATAAGTACTTTTGTTTTTCTTAAATTTTTTTTAAGATTTCTTTTATTAATATAGAAATAGATAATTATTTTTTATTTTTTAATGTCGTATTTTATCAAAATGTTTATTATTTTTTGCTGGATTTTCAATTATATTATTTCTTTGTTTCTAAAAAAAATGAAAAAAAAAATGAAATAAGAAAATATATAAAAAATAATTCTCTTTTTTCATGTTTTCTTTTTTTTCAATTGTTTTTTTATTTTATAATCATGTTTTTTTTGTTTATTTTTAATAAAAGAATAAACAAATATGAAAAACATTTAAAAATTAAAAAATTCATAAGTATTTTTGTTTTTCTTAATTTATTTTAAGATTCCTTTTTATTAAAATATAAATAGATAATTATTTTTAATGTCATATTTTATCAAAATTTTTATTATTTTTTGCTGTCTTTTCATTTATATTGTTTCGTTGTTTCTATAATTATTTATTTTTATTTTTTATCATTTTTATATTTTTGGTGTTTTTTATTTTTTAAAATTTTATATCATGTCATTTGCTGATATGATACGCAATCAAGATTTAGGGCACGGCCTTATTAAACACAGTTGATGATATTGTTGATAGTAATGGCGGCAATGCATTTACTAGATTCTACGAAGGCTTTTGACACTCTAATCATAGGTTAATGTCAATGTAATTTTATACCACATTGCCTCAGACTCTAAATGTGTGGATGCGCTGTAGAGTTACCTAACAGGAAGAGAACACTGGGTCGTTACCGATGATCAAACATCGTCTCTAATTACGGTTAGGTCGGGCATTGCTCAGGGTTCAATATATGTCATGAGACTGATACAGCGGTTCGCAGTTGAACTACTTTAGAATGTCTTAGTATTATTGTATTTATAATGCAATTCTTTGTGTGTCGTACACCAACCATTACAGATTCTTTATAAATAAATGATTATTAAATATTGAACCAATCGATCCCGAAAAATAGAATAATTAATAATTGGTATAGAATTTAATACGATAAAAATAAACAGATAAGCGTAACGGATAATGCATGGTTAGATGGCAATTAATTTCACTCTATTCAAATTATATGCAACAGTAAGCGAGATAGTTCTATATATTAATTATGCAACTAGAAAGGGGTACATATTGTCCTATAAAGGCGAGTACTTACTGGTTTCTAAAGGGCAAGTAAGTGGCTTCCATCCTTACGCTACTTTTATGATTTTTTGTATTTTCCCGAAATCAATTCAATAGAAATTATAATTTACAAACACCTCGCTTATTACACCCCCTCTAATACCCTCTTATAATTATAAAACAAAATATACAATATTTCCCCCTTATTTCGATACCAAATCCCCTTTATTGGATTTTTCCCAGCTTTCAATTACACCACGACTATGGCTCACCACCACGTTCCGCCCCACCCTATTTCCAAAAGTCTCAATTAGCCAATTTATTCCTCGTGGAAGCGTTTACATTATCCCCTCTCCCTTCTCGTGTGTCCCGAAATTTCTACGTCGATCCAATCGAAGAAAATCATACGACAACACGACAGGCCACAAGATATATTTTTACGTGACACATTTAAGGAACGCAATAAATAGAGAAATACGATTTAATAAGAAATAAAGTAACACGCAAAATTGGGTTCTATCTCACTCGCTTTTTTTTTCTACATCGATTTCAAATTTAAATCAACTGGAAATTCGTGGAATTGTGTGACCGGCTTTAAGTATTATAATAAATAGGTTATTATAGGTTAAATCATTTACTTATTTGCCATATTTCGACGTTATATATATTTTTTGATGACGTGACTGGTAAATGCCCCGATTAAAATTTTATTTCTGATCAAAATTGTTCCTGAAGAATGAAAAATACTCAATTTTGAAATTTTGAAATTTCCCGCCGAAAATGTATTATTGACAGATGTATCTGCCAACAGATGGCGCAACGTTTACATTTCAAACGCATTAAAAATGGTGCAGCAAGTTGTTTTCTTAGCCATATTGGTTCACCTCACACAAGGATAAAACAATTATTTCTTTCGTAATCTTCTACAAAACGTAAGTTTTTTTTCTTATTGTTGGTGTGGGTTAAATCCTAGTGTGAGGTGAATCAATAGTGCTAAGAAGAAAAACAACTTAAGTTTTATAAATACTTGTTTTACCCTTAATGTGAGGTGAATCAGTAGGGCTAAGAAGAAACTTGTTTTATCTTTTTTATAGAAAACTCTCTTTTAATTTTTTTAAAATATATATTTATTAATTGTGTTCATGTTAGTGAGAATTTCCTATATAACATAATACTTCTAGTAACTAACATATCTTATCACCAGATGGAGCCACGCCATTCGTTAATTATTTCTTTTCTTTTATGTTTCTTTAGGAATTCGCCAGGAGCCTCTACACCTTAAAAATGAACGGAGAGTGCTTCGACGAGGATGACGACACTAAACTCTCGTAAGTCCCCTAAAGTCCCAATTATCATTATTAACCCAATTATCGCTTAGATAAGATTTTTTTTTCCAATTTTCTCGGCGACACTCGCCAGATGAAATCGCGTCGGAAGCTGTTAGATTGGGGATTATGAGATGTACGGAGTTTTAGGGGGGCGGAGGTGAAAAAGGGATTCGCTATCTTAAAACGAATTTAAAATTTAAAAGGCTTTCACCTAAATCTGTGACTCTCCAATTAAAACACGACTATAGATCGTCTCAACCTCCGAATGCAGGACAGAGCTTACGAGAATTCGATATACGGTTGCCAGATCGTCGAATCAGCTGTTCGTTATTACTTCTGGTTTCATTCTTTGAGTTTCTAACAGTTAAAATGCATATTTTGAGGAAAACAGTGAAATATTAAAAAACATAATTTTTTTATTTAAGCATCAGTGAAAAAGCTCATAATTTTATTTATTATTACTCAACATTTACATTTCGAACATTTATTTAGGAATTGGGGTATTATACAATTTATTAAATTTAAAGTAAAATATAAAATCCTTTAACAAATAATAGTTTCCACTTTTGTAACAAAAATAACTGGAATCATACAAATCCCCATATGATACAATGATATTTAAGAAAGGAATAGCAATTACACACACACATGTCTTGTTTCAACTTTTAGTTAGTCGATGAACCAGTTTGATTTTCAGATGAGGACGAATCTGTTACATGAATAATAAATTCTTCAATGTCACCTTGCAAATTATCCGCTATCCACATTTCCTTTTCAATATTTTTTACATGTTTGATGTAATTTTGCCAATTATCAACT
>JARFOC010029151.1:0-31814 GCA_031763485.1 Osmoderma eremita
TGTTTTGACGAAACAATTGTTACTTTTATTTTTAATATAGTGAAGATTTATACTGTTTCAAGTGTTTTATTTACATATATATATATCCATATATATAGTGCAGATTGTTCAGAAATTTAATTCTTTTGATTCTACACGTAAAATTTAGTATTTAATTGTACAAATACACTTATAACTGCTATCGTAGAAGACTTTTTTGTACCACTGTACATATAGATATATTTTTTTCCCAACATTGTATAAGTAACTGCATGGCATTCGAAACTCCCATCATTTCCGGGTTATAAGTCTCAAAAATTCAGCGCCTACTGCCCGAGAACCTTTGCTAAATCATTCGTTAAATTAACATTAAACGCGCCTTAAGTAAACTATCGTCGATTGTGCTAACGGTTTCATGGATCGGCGTAACGATGTGCCGAACAAACTTAACCAAAACTTCCGGCGAAAAACTTGTTAACGCCGTCCCAGAATTACGCATCGGTGGCTCCGTCTTAATGTCTGTTTATTTCTATTATAATTATTAGGTAATAAAGTTTTTACGGATTAATAAAAAAGTGCGTCGCGAATGGGCCACGCTCGACTTGAATCGTGGGAGCTACAACACGCGATGGAAGCGAGGATTCGGTTTTATGACGGGATATAGTCTCGGGTAACATTTGTTTCTACAAATTTTTAAATTGTTATTGCTTTTAAATGCTTCAATCTTTTTATGCTAGTATTCGATTAATGTTATAATTAACCAAACTGTTGTTACGAATGTTTAAAACGGTAAAATTTTTGCGGGTGTTTAAGTCTTAAAAGAATTTGTTATAGAAGTGTCCGCGAAAAACGAAGCCTAATAATTAATATTTAATAATCAGAACTAATTTCATAAAATCGCTCCTACCTACCCGCTACCTTCCACCCCCAGGGATACCAACACCGAATTCCTTAAAGTAAATTAAAGGTTGACTGATGCCTCCTTGCAAAGCTAACGCAATTTTGCAATACAACACTCACTCTTTGAAATCTATTTCATCGTTTCTATTGATTAGTAAAGTTGAAATCATTGGAGAAATAATTCTGAACAAAAGCTGTTTAATTGTATTCTGTACACACTCAGATTAACGTCAATAATACTACATAATAAAGATAGATAGAGAAACATGTCTGCAGTACAGGCCTGTCAGGAATAATAAAAACGCATGTCTTATTTATGCGATCAAGGTATTATCCACGATTTGATATTATTTTGACATCTGTCCCATTAAAAGTTAAAAAAAGGGACCGATGTATTTACGAACACCTTCCTATGGTGACGTCACAGATCAGCACTGCGACCTTGTTCTTTCGGTGGTAATGACTCGAACCAATAACTGCGTATGTCGGAATACATGTTCTTTCTTACTCTAAACCAGTGGTTTCCAAAGTTTTTCTTAGGCGGGTCAAAAAAAACGGAATAAAATCAAAACAATAACCACGATTTTTTTGTTTTAAATATATTTAACTATTTATTATGATTAAAGTTCTGTAAGAATTTGTTAAAAATATTAAAATATTTTATTGTATCTTATTTGTAATATTTATTATTTATTTTACTATTTACTTATTTATTTTTTAATAAAAATATAATATATCGTATCGATATCGCGGGCCGAATTCACAGGTTTTGCGGGCCGCATTTGGCCCGCGGGCCGCACTTTGGGCACCCCTGCTCTGAACCATAAATATTGGAATAATATTTAAATACAGTATATAATAAAGAAAACTAAACATAATAAATTGCAATGCGACCTGATTACATCTATTTTATCGGCCACCCATACATCCTATCTAAGACATGTTGACTTTATTGATTAGTTCGCATGGATATTGAAGATGAGTCACACCCAAACTTATTTGGTCCGGTCTATAGCGATATTTATAATTTCTCAGAACTTTTTCAATGCGAAATTTAAAATACTAGTATTAAAAAAAGCTATTTTTCAAACTAAGAATTCATCTTCGTCATAAGGATAAAAATGAAGATTGTCTTCATCAGATGTAATAATGTTTCCATCCAACAGTTTACGATGTGTTTTTGGGGATTGTATTGAAACATTTTCGCCTTGCGCCGGAGTTTCTCACAAAACTGAAGCATGTTTAATAACGGAACAAATATACAAAAATAATTGATCTTGTTTTAATATATGATGGATGCATGTAGAAACATACTTTAATATAAACTTTATTAAGCGTGGCTCTCAACTGATTAGGGGCGATTAGCACTCTCGTAACAGTATTTACTTCTGGAGTACCGCAGGATGGAATTTCAGGACCTTTATAATTCGCTTTGTCACTAGTCTCTATTCCTTTTACGTCTTCGGTTAATCTTACGTCAATATACCATTAATCTAAACCTTATTAACAGAGTTTCTCAAGTAATTAGGCGCGAATGGGATGCTAGTAACGGTATTTACTTTTGGAGTACCACAGGATAGCACTTTGGGAACCTTATAGTTCGCTTTGTTAAAATTCGTTAATGTACACTTTATTAACTGATTAGGCGGGTTTGGCACTCTAGTAACAATACTCACTTATGGAGTACCATTGGATAGCATTCTAGGACCTTTGTAATTCGGTTTGCGAATATTACCGAATCTAAATTTTATTAACCGTAGCTCGCAATTGATTAGATGCGATTGGCGCTCTAGTGACAGTATTTTCTCCTGGAGTACCACTAGGTAGTACTTTATCACCCTTATAGTGCCTTTTGTCAATGTTCTCTATTTAGTTAATGCCTTTAATTCATGCATTGATAATATTTCATTACAGTTCACTATGAAACGACATTATACTTTTGTCTCTCGTCCGTTTTCAAAAAGCAATTTCGTACAGAACCAAACGATTCGTTACGTGGTTCGGTTCATCGCTTGGGCGGAGGACATTGCCGGCTTCTCTACGTTCCGTCAACGTAAAAAAAATGGTTCCTAATCTGCTCTCCTATAGGTGTCGCAACGCTCGCAACGAGAAAAAAATCGAAGAAAGCGAAGAGGCCCAGAAACAAACCAGCGACGAAACAAGCGAACGACGAAAAAAAACGGAATGAGATGCCGTGAAACAACTGAGCGACGATCTGCCGCTGCTTCGTCACGCTTTGGCGCGTTCGATCGATCTAAACACCGTCGGTTGTTCCTTGTTTTATGGGGAGACTGCTTTCTGTCGCTGCTACAGCGGTGCGGCGTGGGAGATCGTCTTTTGTTTTTAATTCGGGGATGGTGGAGGCAGGGGAAAAAAATAGACCGCCACGCCGTGCGTTTCCGTGTTCGCAGGGACTAATTGTGAAGTTAAAAAATAACAAGGGAGCCACTGAAAAAAGATGAAACACCATCCAGTTGTTGGCGGCAATGAAATTCATAAGATTCATACAGGAGTGGATGAAACTTTTATTTATTTTAGTCGAACGTGTGAAGAATTGCAAGGGCTGTGGGTTGGCATCACTAATATCGGGAATTCTAGATATTTTTCCCATTGTCAACCAAGTACCGAAAGTGTGTTTATTTCGAGTGATTTTGATTAAGTATTTGGTGTATTGAAAGATGATGAAAAATTGTTTTGAACAAAATATTTGGACAAAAAGTCAGAAAGAAAAAAGAATCGATAAATATATAGAGCGCAATAGAGAAATAATGTAATTTTTGGGCAACTTCAATATGATATTTCATCGATGGAAATTGCAAGAAAGGTAATTTTATATAAAGAATAGAAAAAAAAATGGCCCATGGACTAGTGACTTATTAATATAAAAAAGGGAGGGCCAATACAGTACATGCAGATAAGGCATTAATGGAAAGCAATGGAATAAGATAAATGATATTCAAAATTCCAATACCTTGAAGAAAACAGCGAGAAATTTGGTATTTAACTAAGAAATTCGATTAATTAAGAAAACTGAAAAGAAACATTCACGTGAGCATGATTTGGAGGTGTTTCAGAGAAGATATGAAACTAGCATGCCATTTGCAACTACAGATGGTATGTTTCAAACAAAATAATGATAAAAGGAAACAAAAGGAGCCTAGAGAAGACGGAAGAAAACTGGATATTTCATCAAAAATGAATCAATTCTGAAAGCTGCCAAAACTGTTAAAAGAAGCATGGCAAGTAGTACCGAGATATAAGATAAAGTTATTGAGCAAAAAAAAAAGATCAAGTGGGAAATGTGAAACAGGATCAAGAACGCAAGCTGCTTTAATAAGATGTTTTGAAGATTATTTTGGAAAATTAAGAGAGATGATTGCACCATCCAGATGTGTCACCCCATGAGAGCGGAAGGCTGGCTTTAAGGATTATCTGGAAACAATTCTGAATAGAAAAAAAAGATACAAAGGAAATGGTACGATCTAGGATAGGTGAAGAAAATTTTGCATTTTTGACATGAATTCAAACCAGAAGAGATCCGTGAAGTAAAATACAAATAAATACTTTAGAAGGAGAAGCAGTAAGGGAAAGTGACGAATAGAATGATGATACATTTACCAAATTTGAGGACGAATTTGGGGAAGAATCGATTCAATACTAAAAACTTAATCGCAGTGAATGTTGGTAAAAAAAATACCCTAAACCACACTATAAAATCCTTTGATGATTTCTTTTCTGAACTTTTCTTATTTCCCAAATATATTTATCCAATTATGCTAATAAAAAAATCTACTCCGATCTACGACTACAATCTCATTCTTCATTGAGGATAAGAAATCCCTCCGCGAATCCGCTAAAATACCCAAGTATAGACCTTGTATCTCTCTCAAGTATCATATCTTATCGCGTATGCATATGTAGGAGCTCAGTAGCCCGATATATTTTTGGGTAATAGCCGGAACGAGCTTAGCTAGCAGCCAGATATCGCATAATATATAATTTTTTTACAATATTTACTGACAACAGTAAGAACGCCTTCGCGTTATCACGCGCAAGCCCACACCAAGCAGTCGTGCCTCCGTTATCATTTTTTTTTGGCGCCTCGATCTTTCCTCGCCCGCCTGCCCAATTTTTCAACGTCACAACCTATCAAAATCAAAGTAGGTGATGATCTCGCGATGTGCGCGTTTGACACTGACTGTGATAACAGTAACATCGCGAATATGAAAAATTGCGACACAATCAAATCCCGATGTAAGTGCTCGCATATCGTTCGGGTTATTTGGCAACTTTTTTTCTGAAGCGGGACACACCCATTTTAGATATTTCGGGTTCCGATACTTTCATTTACGAATTATGCAAAATCTAGTTCATATAACATGATAGATGATGAAGATAACATGAACAGAATGGAGTATTAATTAAGTTTTTGACGATATTCGAGGGTAGCGGGGAATTTTATGGGTGATGGGCGATTGAAGACAATTACTGTTGGAATTTTCCGCTTGAAACGACTTCGATCATGGAAGTTGGGTCAAGTTTATACGAAATATTAAAGATCTGTTGAAGAAAATAAGAAAAGTTATTTATAAATCGAAAGGATGGGCTAATGATACGTGAGGTGAATGTTTGAAAAGAAACAATATCGGGAATTGGAAAAAAACGGAGGATGTAGTATCTACGAAACAAGCATTTTCCAAAAAAATTTCATATTGGTTGTTACAAATTTTTTAACTATTAAAAATGTCAAATTTCCACATTAAGCTGTAATTAATTATACTTCCAAGTTTAATCTAAATCACTTAGCATCTTGTTTGTATATTGCACATTGTAAATATCTCTTTCCAAATCTATCTAATACCAACAGCAATTGTGTTATGGAATTTTGAGAATTATACATTGCAAGCAGCCAAAGAGCACATTTTGTTTTATTGAAGTGTTGTGACGACCCTTTTTTAGGGTCCAGTGCAGTTGTATCATGTTTAAGCATATCATTTTTATCATCTTTGATATATGATTGGGAGTTATCAGGGAACAACCGAAAACATTGGGACGTCTATCTATATGACTGGAAGGGTGCTTCGTTGGGTTTGCCTAAGCAATTTAATATTATTTTGCAGGGTTCCCGTAATATAAAATTAAAATACGCGATGTGAGAACTATAAAAACAAATATGCCATATATTTCTAGGTGCCCATAGAGAGAGATATACATACGGGTGGTTTATAATGGGTTAGAAATGATGAGTACATCATATTATATACTTGGTATACAAACGTTTTAAAAGATATTTATCAGAATGATGCGGTTACAAAATGAAGTATGGTGATATGTTCATGTATAAATACTTGATAAAACCATTACTAACATGGTGGTTTAGGAATTTGAATCGTAAAGAATTACAACAATATATACGGAATGTTTAAAAAAACGTTCTCAATCTTTAACTGTTTATTTCTGACTGATACGAATGACGGAGGCACAACATAATACATAACATAATATTTATTTAATCAAAAAAAATGTAAATAAATATATTTACATGTGTACATTTTAAGATACGTCAGACATTTCGTAACACGCATTTACAAGAGAAATAAAAAAATAAACAATTGCTTTGTTAATCGGAGTAAATCGGAGTAAATTAATAATGTGCAGTGTTGAGAGATATCATAATAAAAAACGGAATTTGATTATGTAATGGAATAATACTTCTTCAAGTCAAAATAAGATAAAATGTCTTTGATTTAACATGTCTTGTTTCTAATATAAGTGAATATAGTTTTCCTTTAATTTTTTTCTCAACAAACCAACTAAATATTTTGCACTATAGGAAACTTATGTTATGAATAAAATAGTAAAATCAAGAAGCATGATGATTTTTCTATAGTTTATGATCTGGTACAAGATGATTCAAGGTATCGTTGAGAAAAAAAAGAAACAAATATTGTGTTCAAAAAAACCTTAGTCAGCACCGAATCCGAATTTGGTGTAGATAAAATGTGCGGAAAAGGTGTTTCTTTTTTTTATAATCAAAAATTCCCTGTAACTCAAATAATTTATATTTAAAATTAGCCAGAATTGATTTCAGGAAGATTATTTTTTCCATTCTTTAAATGTAGTTAAAAACTGCTTATGATATAATTATTTTTTTCGTCATATCTTTGCGAAAGATGATCATCAACTGATATTTTTATCATTTTACTTTTGTTTAATTTGATAATAATAATAATATTTTTTTGCAAGTATTAATGAGCGTCGTAGCTGTATGTACTTTGTTTTGCTATTATGGTTGCGTGTTTTTACTTTCAGAAAAATACGGTGATCCATCTTTTTCATTTAGTTAATAACTTTTAGCATAACCAATTATTACTAGAATTTTATTTTGTAAGTATGCATAAGGCAATAATGAATACAAGTTTGGATAAAAGTCAATTGTTTTTTTAAGATCATATTATAAAGCAGGTTGGTTACAAAAAGAGAAGTTTCATATCTCGAATGAAGTTAACTATGGTATTAAATAAAAAAGCTATACAATCAAACGTGTTGTGCGATCTCAGAGGTATATTTATATATTTTTTTTATATATTTTTATATACTTCATTTTTTGAACGTATGTGCCGGCTATTGGCAGAAATCTTCTTTCTTTGATGGTATTAAATAACCTGTATAAACTGTTAAGTATGCCCTTTGGTTTTTCTTGGGAAAGAAAGGATAAACATGCAAAAGCGTGCATCATATTCGACTGTGTACCTGAATAAAGTACTAATTCATCTAAGAACTTTTTCCTTTTTAAATTTATTACTTCTATAGGGTGTTAACAAAAATGTACCACAAACTTTGAAGGGGGTTACTATGGTTTCAACTAAGCTGAAAGCCTCAATTAATATGGGTTCTATCCCCCATCAATGTTTGTGAAACATCTATATATCTAACAAGTGGCTTTGGGATTCTGAAATATTATATTTAAAGATATTTTAGCAGATAATAACTTTTACTATTGCAAAATTTTCTAATATCCATTTTCGTGGATCAATTAACCAAGTTTTAGTCTAAACATCAAACAATGACTGTGCAGTAGTTTATAAATTTGTGGTTGCATTTCATCATCTTATAATATAGTAGATTTATGGTAGTTGGAGCATTTGAAACATATGAAGAATATAGACGTGATAAAGGGGCACACGTGGTTGATTCTAGAAGTATGTAGAGAAGCCAAAACGGTATATTCTCCATTGATCAAAAACCGAATTATAGAATTCTTCTTTACCATCGTCTCCCCAAGCAACAAATTAAAAAGAAAAATCATCTGGCAGGTGGGAAAGCAACTTAGGAAGTGTTTTATTAATTTTTTTTAATGAAGACGTTTTGAAACTCATAGTTGATGAGTGTAGTCAAAAGTTTGGGATAAAGTGTCTATTTACTGAGAAGAAGCACGAGTAGAAATGTGTGTTGTAGATTTCACAATATTTTTATTGCAAACTAATTGTAGTAGTCTTAGACCAACGTGCGGGGAATGGAAAAAATTGATTTGTACGAATTTTATTATATAGTTCCATTCGCGAATTTATCGGAAACGAATTGTTCGGATATTTTACTATGCCAAGGTGTAATATATACAGGGCGGGCGAGGAAAGGTAAAATATATACAGGATTGGTAAAATAAAACAAAAATTTAAATGGGGTATATATAGGAAGTTGAACAAAACAGATTATAATAAAATACATACAATGTGGGGTGATTTAATAAGGGTGAATCTAATGAATTACATAGGGGGTAGACAATTTAAAATAATATAGCATACAATTAAACGTATACAGGATTGATAAACGATATAAAACGAAGTAAAATAATATATGTACAGGGTGGGGAAAATAAAATTCAGTTTAAAAAAAATTAAAAAAGGGGACACCCTTAAAATATAAAAAGTTGAAGTCCCCTTGCCACTGGAAAATATTTCAAAATGTTTGAAAGAAATTCAAAAAAAGCAGAAGAAGGAAGGGGAGGGGAGTGCCCTTTCTTCGTTGAAGTGTGTAATTTTAAAATGTGGGCCATGCTAGAATTTTAAATAAAATTAAAAAAATACTAAAACATGCAATTAAGAAAATTAAAAAAATCATTATAAAAGTACAAAAATTAACAAAGAATGGGGCCCCCCTCCAATTATATTTTTAAATTTTTTTCAAACGTTTTTAAGAATAGGTATTACATTTTTATTTTTTTTTCAAGCATTCGAAAAACTTAAATTTTCAAAGGAAGGGTACTCCCCCCTCCAATTTCTTTGAAAAATTTAAGTTTTTCACGTTTGAAAAAAATATAAAGATGTAGTTCCTATTCTTTAAAATGTAATTGGGGGAGGGCCCCATTATTTGTTATTTTTTAAAATTTTTACATTTTTTTTTCATTTTCTTAATTTTATGTTTTAGCGTTTTTTATTTTTATTTAAAATTCTAGCACGACCCACATTTTAAAATTACACACTTCAACACTTTTATCCCTAACATTAAAATGTGTTCAAAAAATGAAGTATATAAAAAATATATTTAAAAAAATATGTAAATATACCTCTGAGATCACACAACACGTCTGATTGTATTGTGTGATCTCAGAGGTATATTTATATATTTTTTTAAATATATTTTTTATATACTTCATTTTTTGAACGTACGTGCCATCTATTGGCAGAAATCTTCTTTCTTTCATTAAAATGTGTAATTAAAAAAATTAGAACTAAATACCTAGCTGTATCTATATAACGAAAACACGCATTTCCAATTCGTAGATTGGTAATCGAAAAGAATGGTTCTTTTCTATTTCTATTCGTTCGTGAATGGAAAAGACTCATGAGTGGGAATGATTCTTCCAAGAAACTATTTAAATACATTTGGTTCCCATCATAAAATTCTCTCCTGAATTAAATTCGATTCCCAAACAGATTCAAATGTGAAGGAATTAATTTTTTTCAATCACGAACCGATTTTTTCCGCATCTTGTTATAAACACAATGAATGGTAAACAATACTGTAATATTTAGGACCAACATTGGTAATATGGACGCCTTATTAATGTACATTTTACTCGAGTCACTTTTAAATTTTACTAAAAAGAATGGTAAAGATTACGATTGTCAAGGGTCAAATTAATCTGACTAATGTCAAAATTACCTAAATATGAAATTAAAGTATGTTACGATTTATTTGGTAATTAGGAACTAGCTCTATACTTTCATTGATTTTATTACATTCAAATTAAATATTTCTTTTGGGTACCTACCACATTTAAATTTTCTATCATCAATTACATTATTATTTATTTTACTTTTACTTATTTAACCGCTCTTGAAGTCTTAATCTAATGTTTAAGATTTGAAATTAAGAAAATTAAACAAAAGATATTTTTCTTGTTAGTACATTTATTTCCTGCAATAAAAACATACTTGTTGCACTACTTAAGTAAACAAAACAAACACTCCCATAACAACAGACGTTACGTCATTAAGATACTGTAAATTCAGTCGGATACGTAAATATTATGCCGAATTATGTAACCTTTTGACCGAACCTGGTATACAATACGTTCCTCTCTCTAACCGTCACATCTTTGGCGATAATCAACAAACAAGCCAGTAAATAAAACATGTGTTATGCGTATAAAAATTTCGCAATTCGAAGGCTACTTCAAACCCAGGCAAATTACTAGATAACTTAAGCGATACGATGGAGTCAAAGCGAGTTGAAGCAAGCACACAAGTGTTTTGATTCGCCTGGGGTTGATGCTTGATGTCCGGACTTCTGCACACTTAACCGCCTGTCTTTTTACATATGTAATATCCGTGTATGTACGTAATATGTCCCAGGCATATTACATAAACAAATACATAAATACATAATTCCGTAGCGGGCATTGAGCGAGTTTCAATTAAACGCTACACGAAAAGCACGTTAATTAACGGATACTCATGTTACTTTAACAAATATGTATGTATAACCAATTTACTGGGATCGAGGAATACAAATGAAAGCGTAAAGCTTTTCCATTTAGTTGACTCCCGTTTCTTTACCGCGCTGAGAAAAATCGTAACCTTCAATTTATTTAATGTCTGCATGGTCGCTTATTCTTTCTTGTTGTGGATTTAATTACCCTTTAAGTAGCTGATCGTAATTTGGTTTTAAATGCGTATAAGTAATAGCCGAACGAAGTGCGGAAATTATGTGTTTTTTATACGCGTAGAGAAGCAGATTTTTAGATCGAGAAAAATTTATGTTCTAATCGTATGTTCGTTGTCAGCGCCCTTCCCAATGTTAACTTGGCTGGGGTATAGCATTCGGAAGGAAGCTGACTACGTCTAGTAGGCAAAAACTAGAGCCCGTCTTGTACCCATTTCATTGCTTTTGTTTCGTATGCAAGTATATATTTTATTTGTTATTAAACTATTAGAGTACATGTCAATAATAATAATTAATTGTGTACTCAGTACACTTGTCAATTTGATAGAAGAAAAGAGAGAAAGAAGGAAAAATCTTAAATATATTTGCCGGTAGAATGTTCACTTCTGCTGGGAGTCGGTTATAAAGCTTTGGGTTCGAGAAATCTATTGATAGCTAGGTTTTTGATAGCCGGTGATATGGCGTTCTAAGCTGACCCCTATGTGTGAATCCCACTTTAATTTAGTACTAAGTCCAGGAATTTTAATGGTGGGCTGAAGTCCGTATCTCTCGTGGTGACTATCAAGTTTTGTGTTTTATTTAAGTTATTTGCTCGAAACCAGTTTTCTGCATCCCCAACAGCGCTTTGGGATTTCGTTGTTAGTTCCATTGGCTTGGAAGCTTTTACGATGATGGAAGTATCGTCCGCGCACAGTCAGTTATATTTGAGGGGAGGTCATTTATATAAATGAAGAAAATAGCACAGGTCCAAGTATAGCCCTCTGAGCTACGCCATATTCCACTGGTGCGATTTAGGAAAAGCTGCTGTTCCATTCAGTTGTCTGTTCTGCAGATACCATATCAGGAACTCAAAAGAACAACCCCTTACACCATAGTATTCCAATTTTTTTAGGATTGCTGGACTTACGGAGTCGGATGTCTTGCTCGGATCTAATAGATTCATTTAAGCACACCTTCCATCTTCAAACGTGCCGTGGGTAAATTTGATGAGTGAGTATTCCACTTACAAGTCAGTGTTCTTTTCGATATCCGTGCTGTTTACATCAGATATATTTCTTTTTTTCTAAGCAAGTCGGAAGCCTGGACGCAATGGCCTGTTGGAAGATTTTTGACAAAACCGGAAGAATGCTTATGGGACGATAGTTTTCAGGCAGATTTTGCGATTTTTAGTTGTTCAGGAAGGACAAACGGCGAAATGATTGTTGATTCAACTTTTTTGAGAAGATGTACTGATACATTATATATGTCCCTGTTATAGTTATTTTTAAACAATTGAACCATTTCTTCTATTTCGGAGGAGAGACGGATTCGAAGAAGAAAGCCTCAGTATTTCTCATTTTTAAGTTCTCTAAAAGCTTATATGGTGGCTCTTTTGTGGTTATACCCCTTACTATGCAGTCTCCATTTCTGCTGAGGTAGTTCATAGTTGTTGGAGACATCGTAAATGTTGCATTTGTTTTTGACAAGCACGTCTGGTCTCACTATTTAAAATTTGCCAAACTGCTTTAACTTTATTATCAGGGTTCGATGTAAATTTTGCTTCTGTTTAGTGTTTAATACATGTTCCCTGTACCTTCCTTGCAAATCTTGAACATAATTGTAGCAGCCTGGATCTTTTTTTATTGTTGCTACTAAACTCCATGCATCAAGTAAGTTTCTCATTTATCGCCCAGTAAAGACGCAATATGAGTGCAAAAATGACCGTTCAAATTAGCTTCGTCGGGCAAAAAGCTATCACTATTGCATTAGGTTTCTTGAGTTCCTGTCAAAATCAATCAGTCCTTGGACAACTCAAACCTTACGCCTAAAGATGGTGTTCGCTTTGCTTTGCCATATTAATAAGAATAAATACAGCGATCGCAAAATGGAAAATATTGATTTTCTCGCATAGTCAACGAAACATTAAGCTGATCTTCTTCCCGTACTATTCAACTAGATTTATGAAAATCTCGATCGAGTCAAAACTTCCTAAATTTTGATGATGAATTCTGAATGAAATCTGTACAAAGAAAGCGTTGTATGTTTCATTCCTAGCAAATTCGGTATTTTAAAAGTTTAAATAATAAAAAAGGAGAAATATGTATTAGAGTATTAAAAATTTTGGAGGAATACTATAAAAATAAGGAAACCAATGCAGTAGAAAAAGGATTGTTCGAAGGCAGGCAAGATTGTAATAGCAGGGGCTGAAACTAGAAGTTGAATATTTTATAATTGAGAAATAACTATTAAACGAGAAATGGAAGGTGTCAAATTATGTCATTCCTATAGCCCAAAATTAATAATTGGATTTAATATGAAAATAATATGAGCAATCCTAAGAGAAAGAGAGATATCCGACTTTTAATTATGCACTTTTAGTAAGTAGCATCGAAAGCCAAAAAAAAAATAACAGATTCAAAACAAGCTTAGGTTTAAAATTATTAACGATTAATTATTTAAAAAAAACCTCAGCGTCTTACCTATTCAAGCAGTAATATTCTAAATGAAAACAGACTTATTAAATGAAGTAATAAAAAAGGGTATTAATGATTGGTAAATAGATTTCTTAAAAGCATAATATGCCCATGGAACTTGCACTATTTACTTTGGGTTTTAACTTTAATTAAACGAAAACCTGATAAAAATATATTTGATAAATTGTATGCATAAAATTAACTCTCCGTTTCCATAAATTATTCATTTTACCAATAATTTGGTTTGCCTTTCCGCATATACATATTCGAAATTGAATTAATACAATTTTATTTGCAACTGATACACACAGATGATATTAATATATATCTATATATTCAGATATTTTTGGTGAGTTGTTTATACGTTTAATTAAATTAAATATGTAGAGAGGTACGTTTAACTGTCCAAATATTGCGTTACTATATTATTATTAATCAGTTATTCACCCACCCACATACACAGTATGATGCTAAACCCTATGGACATATCAAATGTTGATCCGAGTTATTATATATTGTGAATATGATATTTGGTTATGCATTCTATTTTAAAAGAATAATCCAGATTGTAGATAGTATTAAACATGATAATAATGATGTCGACATTAGACATTTTTTCCTGTATAACTAAAAAATAGATATGAATAATACAACAATGGAATCTGTAGAGAATTCTACTAATTTTATTAAATTAAAAGTTCATATTTAATGTATTTAAATCCCCATTTATTTGGTTGAGATTCTAATATCCTGTAATATTCTTTATCTGCACAATGAATTTTTTCCTTCAGCCGCGTAATCATTACGGCACTTGCATATTTGCACAAAACCCATCCCTGCTCAACATTTTCATCTTCTGTGTTTCAAGGCATTTTTCTAATTTTTTGTATGATACTAGAATGTTTCGTATTGTCAGAGACAACATAACGTACACATTGTCTTTGTCTGTGGTAGTGTTAAATTACTGCAATAACAAAAATTCTATCTATCTATATTTGTGTGTTTCTTTTATTATTTATTTTATTTCTTATCGTGTTTGTCAGACAATATAATAATATCAAAAATTAAACCTGCTTTGAGATTGTTCATTTATCACCATTTCTTTTCATTTCCCTCTTAGGAAAACGCATAATGTTATTCCACTAACAATAAGAGAGGAAGTTTGTTCCCTTGTTTATTTTATCCATCAAAATTTATTTCTAGTTTGTTGTTTATTTATTTACAAAAATTTCTTTTTAGTTAGGCATTTACATGAATATATTTGTATATAGTTGTTTTGTAGCTGGATGCCTTTAAATCAAAAAAAAACTTGTATACAAAAATATTTGTTTATTGCATTTGACACATTTCAAAGGCACAGGTAAAGTAGCAATTATAATAAAGCTAAGAAAAACAAAAGATAAAAACTGATACACATTATTTCATTACATCCCTTGCGTGTAAGTTCGTAAACGCCCACTTCATAAATAATATTAAAATCAATTGCAACGTTAAATACAGGTTGAAATATATATAAGTTCGCGAAGACAGAAGAATGGTTTGTTAATCGATTTGCGTGTAAATTCTTAATTTATCTTTGATACTAATACTAGTAATACCAACTAATAGGAATGATATTCTTTTAGTTTTCGGTAATATTCTGATTTGTTAGTTACAATGTATTTTTTCTACTATTTCTATTTCAATACCATATCTTAAGCATTGAACTAAATGGTCGTTACAATCATCTAATATGGAAGTTTATTATCTCTAGAAACAAACACCAGCGAGTGCAGGTAGTGGCCGACAGCAGAATGCAAATATGTGAGAGATGTGAAAGAGAAAGATACTAGTAATCGGGTATACCCGAGCGCTAAAGCAATGCTTCGACTGTAGCCATACAGGTGACATTCTGGCTGTCTAAGATACTACAATACATACTGTAGTAAGTTTTCGCCCAGCAAACCGTTGTTGAGTGTTAGTTTGATGTTGCAATACTTTTCTTTAAATTGGGATATTAAGATAATGTTACGCTTAACATAGTGAGTTTTATTAACTGCCGCAGTTCCTAAGACGAGTCTATGTTAGTAATTTTGTTTATATATTTATATGCGTACTTGTAAAGTTTTGAGAGGACACAGTATATTTTCTGTAAATTAGTGAAACTAAATAGAATTTGATGCTCTTTTAAAAATAGTAATATAACTACTGAAATTTAATTTAATATATGTAACGGCAATCAATGATAAGTAATGTTTCATTATCGTTTAATGTTTCAGTATCTTTATTATTAACTGTCTAAATTTGCTATACAGCACCCTTTTCTACATAAAACGGACTTTAATTGTGAAAAATAAAAATCAAAAAATTTAAAAAAAATGGGGCGTATAGGGTATCCGTTATAATTTTTTTTTCCGAAAATAATTGGCGCTATCCTTAGGACTATTCGCTTATATTCTACCAGAAAAAAAAAGAAATCTGTTATAGTTTCCGAGATGTTTAGAAAAATTTAAAAATAATTCTAATCTTTGGATGGGGGGGGGGTACCCCGAAAGCTGGGGATTGGGCAGAAAAAAAATTGTTCTTACACCAAGGTACTCTTTCAGTCTGTGCAATTTCATCGAAATCGGGAGGGAAAAGTATTGCTTCTTTATTTTCCTTCAAGGCCATCATTTCACATCCTTTAATTTCTCAGCACATGTCGTTGTCATACTTTATAGTCATACTTTAACTTTACTCTGAATAGTCATACTTTATAGTAAGTAGCATTATATTCTTCACATTAACCTCTTACTATTCTATGCACTTTTCATCAATCAAAGAGAAAGCTTAATACGCCTTCTGAGTCTATAAAAAAAAATAATCAGCACTTCACTATGAGACCGCATATGAGTATAGAATTTTTGTAATCGCGTAGTTTCGTAGTATATCGGACCATGTTTAGACCCGCTGAGTTCGTGCAACATCGGGTGATCATAGGACCACACCTCATGCTGTGTATGGATCAGATGTACTGGCAAAGAGACCAAAGAGGAATCATTTGCCGGTGTACTAGTGATTCCTTTCCCTCAATACTACTGTTGAATATTACTTTAATCCAGTTTTATTGAAAATATATTATTTACAGACGAAATCTTGTTTGGATCATATGGGTATTGTGATCTTAGTGTTGCGCAATATTGGTTCATAGAAAATAAGCACTTTATTCACGACGCGACGCGCGGACTTACTATCCTGAAAAGGTAAATATTTGTGTTGGGCTTTTAGGTGGTCATATATAATTGGACATTTCTTTACAAGGTTATCCAGGAAAATATGCATTTGTTTTTATTTGCTATTACCGTAAGATGTAATATGTAGTTCTCGCGAAAAAGAAAACTTCATAGTAGATACAGTTCTGTTTCAACAGTAAGGATTGCTCATAATATGTCGTGACTGACAAATATTTATTATTAGGTTATAATCTTCTGCTATTCGGTCTCATAGACCAACTGATTGTCTTCCTAACAACATTTTTCTCTGCGGTTAATCTAGATGTTCAATATATGCCTCTGTTCAGAGGGTAGATTTAGCAACCAAGAGCAATAAGGGAATATTATTAATTTGATGTCAAATACGGGTGCTCATATAGCGGGCAGTTACAAAAAAATGCGCGCTATAGGGAGTATTACACGAATATGGGAGGGGGGACGGGGGTAATAAGGGTACATATAAATATGAAAACGACAAATATTAATAAAAATAATTTTTAGATAATTCTTTCTGGTGCAAGTATAATTAATTACAGGAACTATGTAAATATTTAAAAGTGGATATGTCCCAATAAGTTTTTTGAAAGTATTTTCAATAGATAATAATATTCCAATCCGTATCGCGAGCAGTTGACGGGCTACAACCGCCTACTGAACCGCGTGCCCGCTTGCTGCCTACCTGTTAGCGCGCCAGTGCACCAACCGCGATGCCAAAAAGGAGGGCATGTTGAAATTATGAATCACATGCGCATAGCAATGAATATTGACGTTAAAATATTTTGCGCGTAACTCTGAATCCGCGTTATAAGAAGACCACCTGTATATTCGACTCCAACAAACTCAAGTATTCAAAACAGTTTTTAAGACACTTTAGATCGACATACGACTTTCTATTAATAATATAAGTAAACGTTTTGATATTTGAATAATTTTATTTTAATTTTAGGGGAAGTTTTATACTACAGAAATTTCATTTAAATTTTAAAATCTCAATGTTTTACGTTGAGTAAATACTCTTATTAGGAAAATGTTAGAAGAATTTTTATTTTATTTCCATAGAATTACTAATACACAATATTGGGAAATCCACACAAACAAATTGATTTAATAAAATTCCAGAGCACGTGAGCTCTCATTGTCAACCAAATCCCTTTTCCTTTCGAAGAGATATTTATTTATATTAATTCTTATAAATCAATTTTCTCAAACTATTTATGGAATACATTTATTAAATAACTGTTAAAAAAGTTTAAGCCAGCGTATCCTATTATTTTATATAAATAACTGTTACACGAATATTTTACCTGCATAGACCCAGAATTAAAAGTGTTAATCAGAAACACTTAACCCACAATTTTGTGGGGACCAGACTTATTTTTACCTTATTCCTTGTTTAAAGTACCATTTTAAGGGATATATCGGTACTGATTCAATCAATGTAAGTTTTATTTTTATAACAGCACACTTTATTTACAGCAAAAAAAAATTTACAATTTTATTTTTTAAATCTGAATTAATACAATACAGGACTAACGCCGGTGTTACACTATCAAAGATAACTGACAAAGAAAGATTTATTGTAAAAGCTGTTATAACATATTTTTACTGCTATACGATAAGCCCATGATATGATGTAATTAAACCATTATGTTTCATATTCATTTCCTTACTTGGCATCTTAATCATAAATAATTTTAAATTGTGTATAATTAGATTTGCAATAACTTTAATCGCTTAATAATTAAATTCATGTTAAATGTTTGCACAATTGTACATATTTTTGGAATTTATATTGTTTAACAACGGAAAATTAAAATTGAATTTCTACCACATACCTAATTTTTGCAATGCAGCAGCCGTGAGTTTTCTGGAATGATCTCCATCTAATGCATCTAGTACTAGACAATAGATTCATTTACGATATAATACCTAGAAGCTACTCAACGCTTCTGAACAAGGTACCTACGATCATTATCTGAGTGCTTGTAAATCAGATATTGTTTAATATAATAGAGATATAACTAATGATATCCTTCAATGTGTCCATGTTTCCTCTCACGATGTCTGAAGTTGCAATAAATATAATCTACATCTGTGAATATTATTTATACAAAGTATATTGTGATTTAATATATAAAAGTATTTTGCACAGTAGAATTGGTTAAAAGCTTTAAAAGTTTAGTTTCAATCCCCGTGATTGATGAAAACTTACCAGGAAATCATGGTAATACCCCTGCAATTTGAAGTAACAAATAAAGATAGGATACTGCAGAATACTGCTCCACTTATTTTTTATTATTTGTTCTTCTAACAGATGGATTATAGTTTTTATGATTTAAACGGTTTCGCAAATGTAATATGATTGGCTGAATTTAAGCGGCTTAAAGTTATAAGATCAATATTCTTATTATTAGTTGATGAAATAATTGATTCGTTTAATACATCTTGCTGTTGACAATATGAACAATACGTTAAATTAGCTACTCTTTATTCAGCTTTGTTAAATTTTAGTCAACCGACAATTCTATGTCAACTCTATCGTCTCTCGTCACTTGTCCTTACCACTAGCCTTCTAAATCTTTAACTACCCCACAAAATAATCGTTAACAAAAAAATCAATCATATACAGTATGCGAGAGCTGTTACCGTTGATAGCCATTGTTACACGAGGTCTGGGCAATGCTTAAATGATGTATTTGGTTGAAAGATCTCTGTATCGGTACAAGCAATGATTTAATCTACCACAGAAATAAAGTTAAAAGTTTGTTTGCGGACAAAAATTTTACTTACTAAGAATAACGTTATTCCTCGGCAGATTCGGGAGGTTGCTGGGTTTGTTTTCTGGGTAGGCATATTTTGAAAATTCGGCGTAGATTTGCAATATTGTATCTTGCTAAAATCAAGTGTTATTTAATGTGACAATTATTGTATTGCCCAGCAATAAATGAATTTGTCCCTTTTATCTTGGAGAAAGATCCAGTTATATAGTTATTTAGCGGACGATAAGTCCAAAGATTTATCCATTTTCAGGATGTTAAAGTGTTTATTTTTTTGTACACTAATATGGCGAAACACTGAGATTATGACGTTAATATAAGCCGAGTGAGGATTCGTCGGTAAATAACATGTATTTATTTTTAAATAAAATTCGATCGCGCTAACATCTAACAGTTACTATTGAGCGAAAATCACTTTCAGTACAGGAGAGTGAATTCCCTCTGGTCACATAGCGAATACACCTGGAATATACATAGCTATATATGTCCATACCTCTCGCTGCCACACTGTATATCGCGCATATTACTTCTTAGGAATTATATTAGACTACATAAAATCACTACTCAATTTGGATATCTATTATTGATATGTATCTACGGCACTTATCTTTGCATTAATAATGTAAACGTAAAAATATAGAAATAATCGTTAGGTGGCCATCGGTACACTCCTCACCCTACAAAATAAATAAATCCATTTTTTTGTATTTATCCGTGTCAGAAGCATCATAGAAAATATAAACTCTATCCGCATAAAATATAACAAAATACGTAAAATATGGATATAGATTCATTTGAAAAGAAAATGTGAGGGTTTTCCTTCTTAATCCGATGTTGGTTCCCAAACACTCCCCGTTTGGGAAGAAAGAGAATGCAAAGCCACGCGCACCTATGTTTTAAATAACTAATTAATTCAATTGAAAATTCTAGATATTAACACATCAATTTTAAATGTTTCCACGACTGGAGTTAGTGTGATGGGGGTTTCCAAGGTTGGGCTGAGGGTCGTGGTGTGGTTAAATCCCAAAGTCTCCCATAATAAACATTTATAGTAAATTGATTTCAAAATAAATATAACAAGAAAAGATTATTATTTACGTAATATTTTTTTACCACCAGGGAAACTATATTAATTTTGTACAAGTTCTGTCGAGTACGCATGCGCGTCTTTGAATGCATTCAGTATTAGTTCGGGACTTAGATCTCCGCGAACGATTCCAGAATCTACGATCGACGAAGTGGGTTGGGTATAGCAGATAACAACACAACCCCTCGAGATAATACACCGCAATAGCTGTGAATAGATCCAGATATTTTGAAATATTTAAATAATAAATAATTAGTAAATAAATTATTAATAATTTATAAATTGTGAATATGAGGCACAGTCGGAAAATAAATTGCGAACTAATGATTCACTCCTAATCGGCTGGTTGTCCTGTAATAATTGTGTTTCAGCAGCTCTAGTTGTAATCTAAGAACGAGAATTGCATCCTTGCTTATGCCCGAGAATTTATCGAACGCGTTACGAACTAATCCGGGATTGGATTCCGCGAGCGCAGGATTTTTTATTCTGAATAGATTCCGAACGTTTCACCACAGTATACAATCTATCCAGAAGTCTCACTCTTCAAAATTAACGGATACAGTTAGGACTTGGCGCAGGTTACTGCGAAAGCATAAATTCAAACACAAAACCCGCGATTTCAGTAGATGTAAATAGTGGATTGGTGATAAAATATATGAAGATGAAGATCGAGTGCTGTGTCTTGAGTTGTGCTAGTGAATACAGTAACAAGGACAATAATAAACACCTTTTTTTTAATATCCGAAGATAGGTATGTTTAACCTTGCTGCCACATTTTTATCTATCGATAATTACAATATTGTGACCAAATAATGAATGAAATGTTTTTTTTATTTCATGTGTACATTACATGTCTTGCATTTTTATTTAGCTAACAATTATTCACAGAAAATTGCAATGGATTGCAAACATTGGACGCATAGAACCCGAGCTAAATGGTGGTTTCATCGCGAACGACACATTCTTTATTGAGCATGCGTCCAATATCCGAACATCTTCGGAATTTGTTCCGCGAACAAGGCTATTTCTTGCATTCGCATTTTATTTTACAACGAAAATCAAAGATTGACAGTATCAACTACAATTGTAAAATTGTAGGTTCACCCTTCCTCGTTTTATTAAATTAAAAATATTTCATAAAACGGTTATTAATAATGGTAATATATTAATGAATTATATGAATATTAATATTGCATAATTAAATATATAAATTATTGAATTTTTTGAGATGGAATAGTAAAAAATGGCTTTTGAGAATGAAAAAGACTGATCTTACTATCATAATAGTTCAACTTTAGGTGATTTTCCATGCTAAAAAAAAGTCTGGGCAAAATATTTGGAAAACCAAACACTTGAATGTGCTTGAATTGCCTAAAAAATTTTAAGTGTAAGCTCGTTTTGCAAGACTTTGGTGGGTGTATACGCATATCCTTTCGAGTTTTTCAATTCTCTTAATATAGTAATATTTTACCACATTTAATTTAATAATATTTGTCCTATAAAATGTTTATTTCTAACCATTAGACAATAAAGACAATTAAAATTTAAAAAAATGGGTAGCCAGAAAACATTTTGAACATAAAAATATGTACTCGATTCCAAACGGAAAAAACAATTCAGAAAATCGAAATTCAAATTTGAAATCGAAATCCAAAATTTGTTTAGAATATAAATAGGATTTAATTAAATTAATTAAATAAAAAGAGAGTCGAAAAGATGCTAAGGGTGGTTTCTTAAAATTTGCTAAGTGATTTCATATATTAAATATTTAATCAATTATTAATGTCCAAAACGAAATAAAATTATTTATTTGTTGGGGGATTTCAGAGGTAGGTCTACCAAAATAAAAAAGATGAAAACGTTTGATAAAGTGCTTGATTAATATGGTAATACATTTATGAATATTGATGCTTGAATAATTAAATATATATTTATATATTTATTTTTTTGAAATAGTTTTTTTTGTTATAGGAATACATATGCTTTCAAAAATGTGTGATTTTCCGGATAATTATATATGTATATGGGCCGTTCACCCAGTTATTATTTGCTACTTTTTACATTGATTTTTTTTATGTAATCTAATATTTAGGAAAGTGTAAATACAAAAATATCTGTTTGCATTTTTCCATAACCATTATTGTGCCATGTATGTATTATTATGATTTTCGCTAACATATCTTTTTTTATGATTAGTTGCCATCCGCCAACTTGCATACACTTCCGTTTAGATTTATTATTTAATGCGTAGTGAAAATGGCATGTTAAATTGTCAAACGCCTTTATCTCTCTCTCTCAGTCGGTAATGTAGGATTCTAAACTTTTACGGGAATAAATAATGTTATATAAATATAATGTAAATAATGGTCTAGCCTAAGCCGGAAAATGGATAAGATTAATTAATTAATGTTACTAAGTAAGAGAATGTTTCATATATAAATGCATTGTAAAATTATAACATATTCTCACACGTAACACTACACAATACAAAAAAGGGTTTGGAAGGCTCTTGCAGATTAATATCACCGATTCGTACGAGATTCCAGGTAAACCAAGAAACATAAGGGCAATCGACAATTGGGCAGAGTCAATGTTTGCACTATCCAAAGAAGTAGAGCGAGCAGTCTACAGTTCTTGCAGTGTGAACGGCTCAGGTTGGATTTGTATTTCTACTTCAGAAGGCAACAAGTGTCATCCATGTAAATAGGAACAACACACTCCTACTATGTAAAAGATCATCTAGTAAAGAAATAAATGGTCCGTCGCTGGATAATGGATAAATAAATACAGTATTAGAAACGTCAAATTATAATTTGAGGTAGCTAAAGAAATTTAATTAAATAAAGTGGTAAATTATCCAAGGGGCAGAAGCAAAAGCGGTTATTTGATGTTGCGAAGACAAAAGCGAAGAGAGGCTGAACTGATGTAGGGTAAAACACATTTCATTTGCACAAAACAAGAGTAGTTAAGATATTTATGAATTCAAATTTAAATATTCCGTCAAAATTCGTTGTACATATTTTTTTATATAGTAACTTATTCAAAATTACACTCTATAACTTAGTAATAATAATAATGTGCTTTATTCTCATGAAAAATGACAAAATTTTTATGGACAAAGCTAAGTAAAATTACAACTAAAAATAGGTACAACAAACAAACAAGTAATACATAGTGTTGACACGCTAAGTTGTCAAGTCGGAAAAAAAAATACAAAAATTTAAATTTAAAAGTTCACCCTACTCCGAAAAAGTCGTTAACTGCGTAAAGGGGTGCCATTAGGAGGTATGATTTAACCTTCCTGTGGAGATTTACCTAGGTTGGTATCGATCTAAGGGAGATGGTTGTATAGCTTGATTGCGTTGTAGATGATTCATGTTTTAGTCAACTCTGTATTTGGTATTGGAAGATAAAGATCGTGATCAGAGCGTCTTGTAACGTGGTTATGGTGTTGTCGTTCAGGTAGATCAGAAAGATGTTTACGAACTAGTGAGAAGGATTCAAGGATGAATAGCGCAGAGAGAATTAGGATTTTATGGTTCAAGAAGTAAGGTTGGCAATGATCTCTGCTTCGAAGACGAAATATGTAGCGAATTTACAGTTTAAAAATGGGATTAAAATTGTATAAAGTACAAGTGCCCCAAAAGGGCAGAGCGTAAGGAAGATGCGATTCGAAAAGGGCAAAGTAAGTGATTCGAGCAGAGGGAGGATTAAGCTCCCTGGATACAGACCTAATTGCAAAGCACGCAGAAGACATTTTTTTTGGCGAGGGAGTCGATATGCAGAGAACATCTAAGAGTGTCATGAACAATAAGACCCAGGAATCTGACACACATGGTTGTTACAGTGCACCTTTCTATGGTATAGTCACGGTTTTTACTTTATTATAGCATAGGCAATTTGAATTGCACCACTTTTTGATGATGGATACAGTCGATTGTAGTCCTTAGGCTTTGGATCTTCCTGGTTTAATTTTTATATACATATGTCAAAATTAATTTCTTATTTTACCTGTCATATTGTTTTCCAAATGTTGCTTAGTTACTCAATCTGATGTAACACAACTGTTCAGACATTAACAAACAAATTAAAATCACACGTGCAATTGTGTAACTTTTTGACATCTTGTCATTAAGGAAACGTCACATTTGACGTATTGCAGTATATATTTGTGTAAATTTCTCTGTTATATATTGTTATATTTGTTTGAATTTTAGCAGTAAATCTGTATATGTGACAGGATGGCTATGAAACTGTACACCTTATGAGATATGTAGGTATATAACGGAATGGAGAGGTTTTTGGAAATCAGTCGTGCGCTTAATATATTTGTTGCAAGTTTTCCTTTACGAATGGATGTGATTATCTTTGCGTTTTTATTTTATCGATGTATTTAACATAATGTTTGATACATTTGATTGAATTTTCCCAATCATTTCATAGTAATTCCTATATTTTATTTCGTCCATAAGGATTTTTTCCTTTTCTCAAGCAAAAATAACAATTACCTATAGCTAAGCTTTCTATATTAAATATCAAATAAAATGGTTAATTAACAGAATACCTTCCTATATATATACAGGCAGCCCTTGTATAACGCAACAATAAGTTCTCAAAAAAAAAATGCGCGTTATAAAGGCCGCTTTACAATAGGCAATATTTCTTGCATCCAATTTTTCTTGAAGCAATATTTATTGCAATCAATTTTTCTTGCAAGATTTAGTATGGTTTTACAGTTAGCAATTCTTAAGCAGAATTTAATGCAATTATTTTTGACAATCAGGTTCACCAACTACCGCCACATAAATAACGTGTAACGTGCGTGTACTTAAACAGGCTTACCCCTTAAGATATGACCTGTGGCCAAACTTAGCAAACGACAACGGAATGAAGAACCACAGAAACCGTAAAATTAGAATTAAAACTGCTTGTTTGTCACTTATTATTGCTGCATCTGCATTATTATAGTGGAAAATACAAGCGTTCCAAGTAGAAGATGAGTGAATAAGCAAAAGGGAATATTAATATAATATTAATATAAATAGTTGTGTTCTGTTCTGACAAATCACAATTAAAATCAATGAAAATCTACTGAAATTATAAATACGCAGAATATCCCTCAAATTACGTGAAACAAAGAAGGGGGAACTTTGATTAAAGGTTGTCAACCATACAATTACCAGAATTGCGCCTAGTGTGCAAGAAAAATTGCGACGCAAAAAAATTGCGATCAGCTGATGTAAAGCGGTTAGACTGCGCAGGTGTGCAATTTTTATCGCAATTCGCAAAAATTGCTAATTGTAAAGCGACCTGTAAGGCGTCATATACAGGCATGGTTGATGTTTCATTGTGTACTTATTATTGCCGGGACAATCAAAGTATTAAAAAGTTGGAGAAAAAATTTGCTACAATATTTCATTCTTTTTCCAATCAGACAAGTTAGAATGCCGTACTTTCAAAACCAAAAGAGCAGCGAATAATAGTTGAGGTTTTTTTTAAATTGAACATCCTCTATTTTTCTGCATATTTAGATAATTTATAAAATTCTGCATACAGCATCGATTAGGCAATAAAAGCACTATAATAACAAAAATGAAAATTGCATAAGTAAGCTTTGTAAAAGCATTTTTTGAATGTTTATTCAAATAACAACAATAAATAATTGACTAACCGCTAAGCTATTACTTCAAGTTTTGTACAACCTTAAATTTAATTATTATTGATTCTTTTTACTCATCAGTCGCATTTCCGAAGCCTACTTACGTAATTTTCGTTTTTATAGTATAGTGTTTTTATCGTCTAAAGAAAAAAAAATAAAAGCGATGCTATTATTCAGAATTAATGAAATTATCTAAATATGCAGAAAATTTTAAGAAAACCAAACTGCCATTCTAACTTACCTGATTGGAAAGAGCAGGAAATATTGCAGCAAATTTGTTTTTGAAACTTTTAAACACTTTTATTGCCTGGGAAATAAGGAATGCCCAATGAAATAATATGAAAACAACACATAATGAAAAGAAATGTTAAATAATTGTTTGGGATACAAGAAAATATTACCGATACCTCCAAATAACTTTTTTTTTAAAGTACTTTCTTATTTTTACCAATATTCAAAATTATTGTAGATTTTAATTGATTTGTCTGGGGTAAATTAGAAAATGACAAGTTCGCCCAGCAATTCTGAGAATTCAAATAACAAATGGATACGTTTAAGTGATTTATTGCAACTGCTGAGTGGTTTTGTATTGTCGAAAACATGTTTCCCTTGTTATTTGGATAAAAGGCGGACATTTTGACGAACAACTAAATTTATAATTAGTTGTAAAAGATTCATTTGACAAATGAAAAAGCATATATCTATCTACATATTGCAAAACATGGAACCTAGTATTTATTCACAGATAAATTAACGTTCAAACACGATTTTATTTTTATACAAATGCGTCTAATTATGAATCACTGCGCGTAACAATGAATCTTAGTGTCAAAATATTTTGGATGTAACTCCAAATCTACGTTTTAAGTTTGGCATGTTACAAAAGGACTACCTGTATCTAATTGTATCAGTAAAAACTTTTAAGAAAGTATGAAACGAACCGCGAGGACTACAATACCCCAAAGGTGTATTGGTGGAACATTACGTATCCCACAAACAACAATTAGCCAGATTGATAAAAGTGTTGCCACACAAAGCTGAAGGGTATATAATCATAATTCAGAAAAAATATAAATTAGAAGAAGTTAAACCATGTTAAACTTAAATACTTACTTTCAAAATGGTTTCTTTACCAGTAGAATCCTCTAATGATTAATACAAATTGTATATAGTTATTATTTTGGTTACTGAATCAATGATTTGCGTTGACTTCTTTTATATTTTATTATATTGTAAATACATAGGGTGTTATTGTTATTAGTATTAGGAGAAAATCCGGGTTTAAAATAGGTGCGGAGTCCATGGTAATCAAAAACAAAGTTCTTTCGTTCAAATTCTCAATATCTCGCTCTATATTTAGAAGTTCTACCGGAGATTAAAAACTAGAGTTGGGAAAAGCTGACATCACTACGAACATCGAAGGTGCATTGTTAAAAACGACAATAAAATCTTACGGGAGAAGTGAGTAAGTTCAAAACGATATCCAAGTCTTAAAAATCATTTTTTATAGTTTGACTTATATTATTCCCAAATTTTAATCTTGAAAGTATGATCAGAATACTTCTTTCTCTTCTTTCCATAATTATTAGTATTATTTATATTTTCCGTATGTTTATTATTTATAAATAAAACCTAAATACCAACTATTACCGCTACAATTATTAAGTTAATAGTTACCCATCAAATGCTCCGTCCACATAAATGAAATGCCAGCATTTAGAAAGAGCAATTTTATGAATAGTTTCTTTTTTTGGTGTAATCTACTCCAGTTTTTAATAGTTAATGTGGTGGTAATAACTATATTTTAAAAATGCTATCGTGATGTCTTGGTAACCCCAAGTTCGGAATCTATGGGGAAATATTTGTTGGAAAAAATTTGCAATTTTTGGGTACATCAATTGTTTCTTTTCTTGCAAAAAAATAGTTAAAAGGAGCATATTATATCGAAATATTGCATATTTGTGCATATTTTTCTCAAAACAAATGTAGTTTGATTACGTCAATCCAATACATATATACCAATACAAATATACCAATACAATATTCGTCAAAATGCACGACTAACTTGATTTATTCTAAAATGGACCTAACTACAAATTCGTGCGGTGGATAATATCGCTAATTTGTTGATTGGCTCGGTTCTCTCTTGCGAAAGAATAAATTAAAAAAGCCAAAAAAGAAAATTTAAAAACCCCTTTACGATTTCGGTTTTGCAAAGATTCATCTCCATATTTACCATTGCCTCCACAACCGGTAATTATAAGATGGGGAACGGGGTTAAAATCCCTTATTGTTTATTCAAAAAAATATCAAGAAACCAATTTGTTTTGTTTTTTTTCCAATAGAAGAAGGCAAATAATATTTAAAAATAATTTAATACCAAATCGGATTTCTCTGTTGTAGCAGGAACAATTTCAAAATTAGAATCTTTTGAATTAAGCTGTAGGGTTCGTAAACGTACGGTATGAAAAATTGCTTTAACGGGAGGAACAGGTAAAATGATTTAAAAAAAGGTAGTATCGGAAAAAATCATAGGTTCTCCCGGGAGCGTCAAAAATTCTAAATGGGGAATTTACAGAGGGCATAATTTTAGATCCTAATTTTAAAAAAGCGCAATTCTCTTGATGTTGACAATTTTCGACGTTCAAACACTTGCGGGGTGACAGACGATGATCATTTAAGATAGAAAATTTAGGGAAACATCTAATAACAAGCTCAACAAGTTTTTTCTTTTAAATAAGTGTTTCATATTCTTAATTTTTGTTACTCAAAATTATGTGATAATGTATCTATACTCGAAGGTGAGCGACTAAAAATGCTAAATACTTTTTTGTTGTTTTTTATTTTTAAAATCGTGCAACTTTTCCGCATATTTTCACCGAAGGAATTGCACTTATCTCTTAATTTAAGAATTAATTCAATGA
Organism: Osmoderma eremita; assembly: GCA_031763485.1. NCBI lineage: Eukaryota > Metazoa > Arthropoda > Insecta > Coleoptera > Scarabaeidae > Osmoderma > Osmoderma eremita. Next base: position 29,177 of record JARFOC010029151.1, read on the forward strand.
AATCATATTCGATGTTGCGTTAATCTTTCTTTTTTTTTGTTTATTAAAACAATCGAACGTTACGACACCGCTATTATGACACACGCCAACTTGATATGGGACGTATATACGTCCTGTACGCGAGATATCGAGCGGGAAAACGCGAAGAAACGTAAAAGAAAATCGGTACCTTTTCCTCGTGAAAATTTTCCCCGACTGATAGTGGGGTTGGAGGTGTCGTCGACGCCCCTCTATCCTCCTGTTGTTGTTGCTGTTGCGTTTGCTGTTGTTGTTGTTGTTGCTGGGCCCCTTCGCCACCCACTTGCGGAGGTCTGACTTCGGAAACTGACCTTGAACTATCCGTATTCCTCAAACTGTCCAAATGCGCCTTGTATTCCCTGTATTTGAGGTCCGATATGTCGTTTTGCATGTCGAAATTCGACCGTAACCTATCAATCGACCTATTTTCATTTCCCAACATCCTATCTACGTTGTTTAGGTTCCTATCGGTTAAGGCGACCCTCTCCATACCCTGTTGGGGGTGCAAAGATCTCTCTAGACTTAATCTGTCCATATGATCCAGACCTATCCTTTCATTCATGTTGCGTTCATTGATGATCCGCTCCAGGCTGAGGTTTCGCTCCTGCTGCAATCGTTCCTGTTGCAATCTTTCCTGATGCAACCGTTCCTGTTGCATCCGCTCCGAGTTCAGGGATAAATTCAACTCCAAACCGCCGTTATTTAAGTTTCTATCACAGTTTAGTCGATCTACGGTGCCGCGCAAATCATTGTTCCTGAGATCCTGGTGGAGATTGAGGCGAAAATCTACGTTGCGTTCCCCCAGGCGATCGCCTAGGGTCCGCAAACTACCTATGGAGCGTTGCAGGTGGGTATAATTGTTGTCCAAGAGCACCGGACCAGTCTGGAAGTCCAGGCCGGAGGTGCGGTATTCGACGCGGCCTTCCAGTTTGAAGCCGTTTTAAACTTTCGTTCGGTAAAAACTATTTAGAAAATTATTTTCGGACGGTTTTATTTTTTGTTTTCGCAGGTCAACATAGTACAGGAGCACTTAAAACAAAACACACTCTGTATTTATTTGTACGTGTTTAGAATCGAATTAGTTTTGTCTTTTTGGCACTTTTATTGCGTCAAATACGATCGGAAATAGTGAGTTTATGCGCGTAAAAAAATGTTTTAAAATAGTAAAATGGGGAATTTTAAACGACAAAAAAATCTAATTTATAAAATAAGGTGGAAATAAAATAACAAAAGTCGGACGCGTCGTTTGGTCGTGCGATGTTTCGCCTTTGGTTCGCGTCCCGGTATGAAATGCGTCACTTTGAATGCCCCGTATGAAATCGCTCTCGGTCGTGCGGTGTTGTATGTATTTTGTGTGCGGCGTCGTTGTGTTGCTTTCGTGCAGACAGCAAAAACTACACTACTAGACCCTTTCCAGATTAGAAAAACTCGCAGCATCAGACAGAGGCGACCGAGCGAGATGGACGGCGCGACTAGAGGGAGAAAAGTATATTAGAGAACGCGCCTCTAGTGAATTGCGTTCGACTCTGGGCCGTGGTGGGGCGCGCGGGACACCGTAGGGCACCCGTTCTACCGCCGTAAATATTCGGAACCTCTCCGCGTTTTGCCTGACGGTGACGGTGAAGCGCCGGGGCGGTGAAGGGGGGACAACCATCGACGGCGAATATTACGTAAGTGAGCGTTGCTCCGAAACGGCCGGCAATAGGCGATATGTACGAGGCGAGTTTTTAGGAGAACGCAACGCGGGTAGAACAACAGAGAACATAACGATGACGGACAGACGCACGAACAGAAAAAAATGAATCGCGAATCGCCGGGGCATCCGTTTCTGTGTGCCACCAGCGCTCCAACTAACTACCGACGTATACCAGCGGCAGATCGGTGGACAGCGTCGAGACGGTAGGCCGCCGATTGCTGCGCGTATCGGGGATGCCGTTTGTGTTCGTGTTATTGAAAGGGAAGCACGTGTTTTTGGCGAAGGAGAGGGAATGTTTGCTGGTCATTTGTTTGGAATTAGATGCGGGCTTGATGATGGTACAAGTGTTATTTTTTCCATAACGTCGGGAAGAGATTTAAAAGCTTCTCAAAAATAACTCCTTATAATAGCTTAAATTCGGACATATAGTTCTCGCAACTAAACAACCAACTTTTGATATCTCGTCGTTTCATAACATAGTAGCCAGAGCATTGCAGAGTATATCATATGATTAGATAGGTTATGGTTATTCAAATACATTTAAAGCAACTAAAGTGGAAGCTAATTATGTGGCTTGTGGCAAATACGCGAAATCTGTATATATACCGGGTCTTAAAAATTTTCGGGGCACTATTGCTAACTTTCTTATTATAGCAACTTACTAGTAAAGATAGCAAGGACTGTGGGGCAGCACAATAAACACACTGTTCGGATTACTGATTTACTACCTGATTTACTACCATCCTATACCTGTCCCATACCTGTCTCTTTTCCATTTCTAAAATGTAAAGTGAATAAACCAAATAACATTCCTTTAATTACGCCTGAAATTTTACAAATGAAAAACACCTTATTATTTCTTAAAGATATGAGTTCACAGTACCCTGAGTTTATTTCTGATTTTAAAAAATATGAACAAGTCTA
>JARFOC010029196.1:0-31796 GCA_031763485.1 Osmoderma eremita
TTTAATTACATTATTTATTGTTCAACCTACAGTATTTGAAACTCTTAATGTAAATCTAGTCGTTCTATCCAAGCGGCACCGGCCGGAATTCTCGGTTAGAGGACTTGAGTTCGAAATTACAATTTTTAACGTAATAGTAAATCTTTCGGTATTTTCGACCTCAAATAAATACTTGTTTATGTAAATGGCAGTCGAACATCTGGTCCCCTTCTACACTGTTAACGTTGAAAATATCGGAGTTCAACTTTTATGTGGCCACGAGTGTACATCACTTGTTGATGCAAAGTCGCTAAATCACGCATCTACAGCCGCGCGGTTATAGCCGTTGCAGTCCCGTGATTGACACTGAACCTTAACAGTTACGTACATCTATTATAATGTGATTGTGTATTGTTCACCATCCAATTTTTAATTTTACTGGTTTAATTCGTATTTAAAGTAATGACATCTTCAACATATTAAATGTAATACAGAAAGAATAATCAATAGGGTTGTTCTATTTGGCAAATCCAGCTGCATGACGCTGCGTGAAGTTTTTAAACGCAAGCAATCGCCGTAGAATGATTTTATGACGCCGGTTTTAGCATTGCCATTCACTATTTGGTTGTATACAGAAAAGAAATTTGTTCAACATCTTCGATTAAATAGAGGTAAAGTGACACGCAATCTTTCCATGTATATATTTATTATGGTTAGCTATATATTTCGGCCTTGTATCAGGAATTACTACATAATTTTAATAATAATAATAATAATGACCCTTTATTGTCCAACAGAAGTACATCCAATAACAGAACAATATTAAGGTAAGTAGAAAGAAAAACAACAAAAATTATAAAAACATCATAATCAATACATAAGAATATAGGCAATTAAGCACATAATAAAAATTTACTTACAGATCTATCTCAAGCTAATGATACATAAGCAGTGTTTCAAATTAAATCTAGGAATGAAAATTTAACAGTGAAAATGATCAGGAAAATATTTATTACAATTTTTCGCCATATGGGTCAAAGGAGCTTAAAGGAGAATATTGGTTCTGGTACAGGGAACTAAAAATGTATCGGAAGATCGACTAGCGCTACGTGGAACGATAATAGATACCTGCTACAGGAGAGAGGAGCAGTCGATTTCATTGTTGAAAAGTTTTGCCAAAAAACTTGCACTTGTGCACTCTCTTCTGTCTGATAATCGTTGAAAGTTGTGATTCTGAAGGAGAATATTGTAATCACAGCCTCGTGGGGGATAGGTGCCGGTAGTTTTGAATTCCAAATATTTTAGGAACATTATATAATATATAATTTAGGGAATATTATGGAAGTTACAGCAATATATATACACTACTCCACTCAATTGGAGGGACAATAGTTTAAGTAGCCGCAATTTTCTACATTTTCAGTTTTGACAAAATTGTCACGGTAGCTACTGAAAACAAACGTTGTGTCGTTATGTCTTATAAGTGGCAATTTTCTCAATTTAAATTTGCTGTTACAAATCTCTTACTAACTAGGAATTGCTACGGTTTAGTTCAATTTTTCTATAATATTCAATTTTTATAGGAATCATCAAAAGTGCCAAAAACAATTAACCGTAAAAAATATCATTATAGCGCATAGTTTATTGCTGGAATCACCATACTAGCAAAAGTAATGGCGTCATCAGCGTCTCTCCGAATGCTAAACCCACTTTCATCGCTAATGCGTCACCGAACTTATTGCGAAATGTCCCAGCCACTTGCTTGCGCCACGACATACCCTTATAAGCGCATGGTTTATTGCTATTGCTGTTTAGCATTCGGAGAGACGCTGATGACGCCTGGTAGGCAGAAAATCGAGTCTTTAATGTTTGTACCCCTTTCATTGCCTTTGCTAGTATGGTGATTCCAGCGATAAACCATGCGACAAACCAATGGCATTTTTTACGGTTTAATTTTTAATTTAATTTAAAAATAAATAATAAATAAAGGAATATTATTATTAATGTACCCCTTCCCAATTTTTTAATAATTTCAATATTTTTTCATTAGGTTAATTACATTCGAAATGCAAAAAAAGAGAAACGTCGTATGCTATAATACTTTTTTTTGCAAAGCAATTATTCAAATTATGTATTTGTTTATCTGTATGAATGTACACCGTACGAGCGAGCTGCTATAGTCACCTAAGTAATCGAAATTCTTCGGAAATGCGATAGCGAGGCCGGGCTTGGTACGTAGTTGCAGATCTAACACCAATACCAGCAGTGAAGACTGCAGGGACTGTGGGGCAGAACAATAAACACACTGTTCGGATTACTCCTCCCGCACAAAATAATAATTATTTCGGGACACTTGTTTCGGGAATGCGTGGATTCCCATCGTCAACCGCATATTCGAATGAGCACAAATATAACTAAATTTAAAAAAAAAACATGCACTACGTTTGCCTTTCCTCTCTTTCCCTCCATCCGTCCCTAACATATTTACAACCTTTTTACAACCCCGGACGCAAAAATCCTTAGAAAGACCACCCTGGTCGGTTTTAAGTGTGTGTCGTTACTGTAATAAATCCGTCAACCCAGTACAGGACTGGGGCGCTTCTTCTCGATTAAGAAGGTTTTCGTTCTTTTTAATATCCATTCCTAAGTATATAGCTCGCGCGTGGAAGTAACTGATTGCATCAGTTATTGTTTAAATTATTATTATTATTAAATTATCTATATTATCGATATTTACATCGATATATTTATATCGTGACGGATTTGTAGGATATGTTCAGCAACACTAGATCTATCTGTTCTACAATATCGGTAATGCGAAATATGTTCTTTATACCTAGTTTGAATAGATCTCTTTGTCCAATGTAGGCCAATCCGCAACCTCGGCATGCAATTTTGTAAACCGGAAATAAAACACAAGTCGGGCCTTTCATTTCCGGTTTGTCTTTCGGGTTTCCTAAGAAGTTACGAAGTGTATTCGACGATTTATGACAGGTTCTTGACTAATTCTTTTCTTTATTCTATAAAAGGGTAATATTACAAATTTCTTTTTGTCGCGGGGTTCTACCGCAGTTAGTGTTGTGGAGTTTTTAAGGTGTTGCCTATATTGGACCTTCTTGAGGACGCCATCGACATCTACAGAGGAGTAACCGTTGTGTTTTGCAATGTTTTTAATATATTTTAATTCTTTTTCGTATCTTTTTTGACTCAATGGGAATTTCATTAATCTATTTACCAAGAAATTAATCGCGGACATATTTTGTTGTTCACCGTAGTTTGAATCTGTCTGTGTTATTTTATTTTCTGTATATGTCTATTTCTTATTTTCTTATTCTTAATTACTAAACTATCTAAGAAAGGTAGACGATTGTTCATTTCTTTTTCCGCTGTGAATTTATTCGAATCACGGATGGACATTATTTTGCGAGAATTTGGCTGAGCCGATATGTTTGATACAATAAAATATACGATGGAAAATTTCCTAACAAAATTAAAGTTTATAGGCGTTAAAATTCGTGTAACATCGGGTGACTGTAGGACCATGGCTCATACTGTATACATACATACATGTTCATATTTCAATATTGCATTTTTGCTACGAAGTAAGACGCCGTACGATTAAAAGTATTTTTTTGGTTATCGAGACGGATTTTCGTTGCATTTAATTGCATCGCATTGTAATCCCGCTCAGCGCGTTTACTTTTTTTTACCATAAAATGTATTTATTAGCCACCATATATAGATTGTCACACTTAATGATATGTTCGTAGCAGGGACAAGATCTAAGTATGCATTATTGGACAATACCTGTGAGAGGTTGTGACCCAAATTTCACTTATACAAATGTTAGGTACACAAGTACATTACACACAAGAAGACATCTCTAGGAATAATGGCGGGGTACTGATTATAAGGAAATGATGAGCTATAAAAAGGTGTATTTAGGTATTGGAAAACATTGAAGTCTCATCAATTCCCGTTGAAACATATTGTTGATAAGATGAAGCCCTTTTTAATAGTAAGTTAAATACAATAATACGATATTTACTTAGGTTAGCAGGCGTAGTATTATAATTTTTGTAAGTTCGATTTAATAACAATTAATTAATACCTACCTATACAATGAACAGCTGACCTTCGTACAATACCGACAATGGCCAGGTTTCATAGTTAATTCTGTTACTAAAATGCATGTCTCTATTAAGTAAATTAATTATTATAAGGTATTTACTTAAAATGAAGTAAACACATTTATCCTCATTTTCTGTTATATACTGGTGTGTTATAAAAAAGACAAGTACGTAGCGCCTATATTTATAAGCCGATTTTAATAATTGAAACGGAAAATTAAATGGCTGGATGAGATCAGATCATTTTGTAGATCTTATAAAATTATTCATAACCCTTAAACGTTTAGTTTTGGGGTTTTTTTTATAAGACACTCTGTATAAAATAAGTGCCTTAATAAATTTGAAAAGATAAAACGTTAAAATACGCTTCCTGTGATGTAGAATTTTCTAACTGCCTTAAGAAACTAAAAATCAAAAGTGTCTTAAGTTCTTAAGAAAAGTATATTCATATAATAGTTAAATATTAAGACTTACCTAGTTAACTAACTATTTGGCTATTGGATGGGCTATTGGATAATACCTACATACATACATGTCACGTAACATGTAATTGAATTAGAAAACTAATGTAGTTACTTCTACAAAAAAAATACTTTCACTTATTCTGTTTAATTATCATTACGACAAGCACACACGTCTTGTAAGGCTGGATACGCAGATACACGAGGTGTGTAAATTGAGTAATGAGACTGACAACGTAGCGTTTGATATGGCAACACGGCAAGCACGAGACAAGAGACATTGTAATACGCGTTCAGTGCAAGTTTGAACTCGATCAAATCATTTGGTTGTCCGTTATCGTTTTTTTCGTGAAACCGGTTTTCGTAGTGCGTTCTACAAATGAAAGACATTAATTTCGTGTGACGGTGTGCTATCAGGTTTTACTTCAGATTTGGGCAAAGTGCAACAGAAACTTTTGCAAAACTTCAGCATGCCTACGGAGACAGTGTTTTGTCAAATCCCAGATGTTTCGGTGGTTTAAGGCATTTTCAGAAGGAAGAGAGTCGATGGAATGTGAGCCACCCAGCGGACGGCCTTCAACTGCAAGATCAAGAACGATTGGATTCTGCATCCTGACAATGCGTCTTGTCACACAGCAATTTCCATAAACGGTTTTTTTGCCAGTAAAAATATTTATGTGGCTCCTCGGCCTTTTTATTCATCTGACTTGAGTCTTTGTGACTTTTTTCTATTCCCACGATTGAAAATTCATCTGAAGGGACATCATTTTAGGATACTCGAAAACATTCAAACGGCTGTAACCGACCAGCTAAAGGCGATTCCAATATCCGAGTTCCAGCGCTGCTATGAGGAATGGAAGAACCGTCTCCAACGCTGTGTGGCTTCCCAAGGGAGTTATTTTGAGGGAGACAACGTTCATTTGTAATTACCTATATTCAAATAATAATATTTAAAAATATCAGTCTCATTACTTAATGTGCACACCTCGTATGTATGTATTGAAGATACAAACTAGCCTTACAGAATGCGAACGAATATTTGTATTGGGTAAACGCATACCTATTACCACTACTTTATTGATTTATTCCGAGTTTGTGAAGAGAATGTTTGATTTTGCAACATTATTCCATTCTATTATTGTCTTCGCGATCAATAACATATATGTGGTTAGTTTTAGCAATTTCACATTACCTTTTTTGAAGTTGTATTAATAACTAATACATGATACTCTATCGAAATACAGTAAATTTGCTGTGAAGATCTAGAAATCACAAAAGTGGTAGCATATACACCTATAAATAGCTACAGTAGAATCCAATTATAACAGTTTCGCGGCCAACCGCATACTGCGTCTAGATTGCACCTTTCATTTTGGTTTTATGTAAATTAGTATAGATGGTATTTTCAATTTAGCAGACGACTTTTCTCACGTGTGACGTGAAATCCGTACCAACTGTATATTTATATTTACTTTTTTAGAATTGTATAATAAAGTTAGTAATGATCGAATAACATTTTGAGTCGAAAGTTTCTAGTTCCCAAACAAATATGACACTATTGGTCATTCGTTACAAGGTTAACGGTGCGCTATAGTGTCTTACAAAATAAATTACACCTAGTTGCCTATGAACTTCTCATGTAAATATAAGATGCGCCGCTCTTTTGAAATGCGACTATAGAATTGATATAAAAATCATCCACCTGTCACAGAAAATAATACTAATTTCAGTTACAAATGTCAAAATAGTAGTATCACAAGGTAAGCGGCACATAATGTACTTATATTGGCACAACTAGGTAAATACATTTCAAAACCTAGTTTGATGTAATTATTTTGAGTCACTGCATCATATCTAGCTGATCATGTCAATATTGAAATTTGGCTACGGCTACGATTCCATCATCATTATCGACAAAAATTGTTGCTAAAATGTCGGTAAAGTGCTATATTACACTGCTACAAAATTAACTTTTATATAGCACTAACCTTGAATTACGTTAATGTCAGAATGTGACAATGTGGCAACGCACATATGTTCTAAAATACTGGTATGACAGCTGCGTCCGTTTGTTACATCTGATGGATGTAAGCAGACAACTTTTTGAAATATAACAATACTACATCAATACACTGTGTTAATCCACATTGATACGTTTAATTTACAAATATTGAAATCCTGACATTGGATATGAATTTAGAAATTTGAAAAGTGGTTAGTATGTAATAGAACTACAAGAATTTTGACAATATTTCAAAATTCACTTTATAAATACCTTAAATACTTTGTTGTGTGTATGTGCATCGTGTTCCATCCCTTTTCTCTCTTCATTCTTCAGTATCTCTCTCCTCTTAACTCCAATCTCCAGTATCTCTTTTCTCTTAACTCCAACCTCCAGTATGTCTGTCCTCTAATTTTGTGGATCGTGCAATTTACTACTTAATATAGTTTAAATTGATCGCTACTAATTCTTGCCTGACGGGTACAAAATTCTAACTTGACGTCTTTGTTTATATTTTTTCCTCGACGTCTAATAACGCACGAACTAACTAGTAACGAATACGAACTAATTTGGTATTACAATGAGATTCCGACTGTAGTAAGAATGAGTCGGAATTGCGTAATAGAAACTGCGAACGCTCTCTTCACCCCTTACTCTAGAACGGGGGTTCCCAAAGTGCGGCCCGCGGGCCAAATGCGGCCCGCAAAGCCTGTGAATTCGGCCCGCGATATCGATACGATATATTATATTTTTATTAAAAAATAAATAAGTAAATATTACAAATAAGATACAATAAAATATTTTAATATTTTAAAAAAATTCTTACAGAACTTTAATCATAAAATATTGTTTAGTTTATATTTAAAAAATCGTGGTTATTGTTTTGATTTTATTCCGTTTTTTTTTGGCCCGCCTAAGAAAAACTCTAGAAGTTACCAGTACGCAAGAAATAAATGTGTGTGAACTAACACCTTAAGATATTTTTTTATTTTCATGTAAAAATTGCAACGTAGTTTTGATATGAATGTTAAACTCTAACCTCAAAAATGGCAATACAACAATGTTAATAACTCTTTATTAATTGTAACCATATTTTGAAAAGCATATTACATCTGTTGAATATGTGACTCGTATACATACATACATACGCTGCGTTTTTATACTAATCAGAACTTATTATTTCTTATTGATTTTAGATTTCATTGTCTAACTCCATATTATTAACTAATACATTTTTTTGCACTGTGGAAATTAAGTAACGCATAAATTCGGTAATTCCGTTGATATTAATTTTTTGGAAAAATCTCGAAGGAGTATAGCGAACTTCAGCAAATTGTTTCAGTTTCTTATGTCATTTGTTTTTCATGTTATGACGTCATTGCCTTTTTTTTAATAACCTATATTTTTTATTATTGATATTGGTGGTACTTTTTATTTCGTTTTCAACGGTAAATTTTCAATATGTTATATTTCAAAACAAAATCGAGAAAAATGGTCTTAAAGTACAAATATTAAAAATTCATTAAATTGGGAAATTTTATCTAGTTGCGGGTGTATAGAACACATAAAACATTAGTTACGCCAAATGTCGTACAGTTTACGGTAAATGACAATGAAATAATTGTTATTTTGCTTTTTCTAAACTAGAAAAACTATTTTATTAGTAAAAATGGTACAGTTGAGCGAAAAACAGAGAATTGAAGTGTTGATGATGATTGGTTATGGCGACAGAGCTAGAACACACCAAGAAGTGTGTCAAAATACTCGGATCAGCCCATAAATGAATCAACAATTAGTAGGATTGAAAAAAAATTCGTAAGTCAGAATTATTTGCATTGGAGAATAATGCAGCTCAGGCGTCAATTCCAACTATAAAAATTATAGGTATCTATCTCCAGGCAAATTGTTTTCAAAAAAGAGTGGACCTAGAATTCTGTCACCAATAATTCCTGCACAAACATTAACTTTCTGAGGATATGAATTTCCTCTATCCGATGGGGATTTTCCCTAGCCCAATATTTACAATTCTGTCTATTGACCGTTCCATTTGAATAAAATGTTGCTTCATCCGAAAATAAAACACGCCGGGCAAACATTGGGTCGCGAAGGCAAATTTCCATCATTTGTTCACAAAAGGCATCTTCTATCAACTCATAAACCAATTGCAATTTATATGGGACGAGTTTTTGAACTTTCAAGTTTTAGAAATAAAGTGTGGCTTATACTGTGGTCAAAAGCAATGCTTCAACTAGTTGAATGTGGATTGTTTTCAATTTTTAGTAGCACATGAACTTGGGAACTTCATTTAATATCGCCAGATGTCCAGTTTGTGGAAGATTCTTTACAAATAACTCTGACTTGCCAAATAATGCCATTTGGTTATAATGGCGCTCCGCCTCATTACGCAATTAATGTCCGACTCTACTTGGACCAAGTTCTCCCAGGAATATGGATAGGGAGAATAGGTCCGATGGAATGGCCGACTAAGTCTCCTGATCTAACGCTATTAGACTTCTTTTGATGAGGAGTACTTATGTACAATAATCGACCCAATAATTTAGAAGATCTCAAGCAAAGAATTCAACATGAGATTAGGTTAATATCACCTCAAACCATCGAAAATATGAGAAATGAATTTTATAATCGTCTTGGATATTATCAGATGGTACAGGTCGTCACTTTTGGACATTTAGTGTAAATATAATTTAAAAACTGTTATTTCTGTGCTTGTGTTTGATGTAATTGTTAGAGTTTTTTTTTAGTTTAGTTTCTTTTTGTTACAATGTTTCCCTCGCGAAGTCATCGTTATTACTAACTTTGAATTGGACAGATAATAAATTTCTATTTTTCCCAAAAAATTAATATTAACGGAATTACTGAATTTATGCGTTACTTAATTTCCACACTGTATATGCAAGGTACTCACGTGCCTGGCGTTCGATTGCATTGTAAAAGTTTCAAAAGAAAGTTCTCGCTTTATTTAAGATGGGCACTCCTCTTCTGTTTTTTTTTAACTACATGGAAAGTAAGCACCCGATTTCAATACACCTAAGGAGCAAGGAAATAAATATCAATACCATGTACTTTTACAGATAATCTGATTTACCAATAAATTCTTCTCAATTCGTGATAATTTACGTCTCTTATTAACCACGAAAACGTTCACTTTATCTGCATGATATACACATTATTGGCCTATTTATAGTACACTCTAGTGAAGGTCTTCCGCAAGAACTGATTTCGATGTAATTTCCGATAGCTCGCGAACTTTTACTATTGTTAACAATCATTGTAAGTGTAAAACTCGTTGGAATTCGCAATTTTGTGCATATTTTATTATCCTGGCTGGCACTTTTAGATCTTAACGATTGACTATTGCTCTAGATCTTTCCTTCGCGAAATAATTACTCCACTAATTACTGTATTCACGGTGTCAACATATTTTCTACTATTTTCTTCTTTGCTTGTATTTATACACTACAGTTCTAAATATAAGAAATTGACAAACATTATTATAACAAATTCACTTATTGGGTGAATAATTTTTGTATGTCAATATACACACAGATAGGTATGGAAAATTTAGAATGCCGGTTTCAGTGTTTTATTGCCAGAACGCTGCGAAATCGTTTCGATAAGGAAGCGAGAGTCTCCACCAGAATGTAGAGCAGGGATGAACAAACTCTTTCAGTTGCGAGCCGAATTGAATGAATGAAAATTTGTGACGCGACCCAAATTGAAATAATTTAGGCAAATCTGGTATATATGTTAGCGATAACTAGAAATAATGTATTGATATTATTATTAGTAGGGTATCTGGGGGGGGGGGGAGGGGAGGGGAGGTTAGTACCGGTCCCTTTCTCTTTCCCTCTCATGTAAAAGTACATAAGAAAACAGGATACCCGCCTTACAATAATTTACTATACATGCTGATCGTATACAGTGTGCTTCAAAATTATTGGTGACCCGCATACAGCGTGTGCCAAATGTATGGTATACACGGGGTGGCTGTCGGTGCTATACGAGGGCGGTTATGCGCGGGTGCTATCTATCTAATCTATATACATATAGATATTATAGTGTATTATATTCATTAAATTTTTAATAGTAATAATCATAATAATTAAAACATAAATGTTGCTTAAAGTTTTTTTAAATGCATATTATGAAAGCTGATCATTGCTTGCTAGAAGCGAGGTTGTGCTATTTTGAAAAGCTTTATATTAACTTGACTTGTATGTGTGTAACCCGATCTTCTAGTGCAATTTTAACACACTTCCGCACGTGCTATATATTTGAAATTTTGCATACTTGCCTGCCATCGAAGAGCGTGCACTTTCGAGCAGGTATGATCATAAATTATTATTAAAATTAACGGTTCAGGTTGTTGTTTGTATCCTAATACAGACTTGACACTGCGGCCTTGTGTCCTCAAATGATGATTCATTATTTATACAACCTAGGGCGTTGCTGTATTGTTTACATTGAGTAAAAGCAATTTCGGAGATTTTATCATATTTTTTATTTGTGAGCAGCATTATCGCTGTAGTTTCTTAATGCTGTAAATATATATTTTGAGATCACGTAAGTGGTTATGTTATTATTGATTAATACTGAAATTATAAGTTATATATTATAATTTATGTCCCTAAGAAAGTAAACGAACGTAAACATTGACATAAATTATTGAGCGTTTTGCACGATGTTTGGGTATGTTTTCCTTCTGTAGTGATTTATCAAAGTCAATAATATTTCCAAACGTTTAAAACCTATTGCAAATGAAAGTATTCAACCTTTCAAAGTGTTATAAATCGCATTTCTCGATGAAGCCATAGAAACGCTTTAGTTTCACTTTGATATCTTTTAGATGATCCCAAAGTTCATCGAGGAACTGATTTTGCCCGGCAGTTTCGAATTGAGTGCGTTGAAGTGTCGTAGAAGGTCAATATGCGAAGTCCGCCAGCCAGTACTTTATAACCTTGAATTCTTCCCATTTTTCATGTTTTTTTTTGAGATTCTTGGCTTTATCCTTCTGATCCCAGACTCATTACAAAGCACTGCCACAACTAAACCATTTTACTTTGGTGTGGTAGAAAATATCTCTGTACTTAGTTTTTTGGGTTTTAGGAAACTCTTGAAATTGATGATTTAGATTAATTTAACGACAACGTCGAGCAATTGATTAATATTTAAAACAGCTTTACACAGAATGTCCTGGTGGATAATGCAGTGAAAAAACATTGTGTCGTGATCGGGGATTTCTTTAGTAAACATAAGCTACGAAGCCAGATTTATTACCCACAGTATTGGGTGGACCGTCGGTTACACATTACACTTGCACGACTTACAAGTTATAAGTGCGTTTATGCCCGAAAGACTTTTACAAAATGCATTGTAGATAATTTGACTTGGAAAACAAACTAAATAATATGGCTAACCATGTTCTTGCAAATTGAGTGCATTTTATGACTTACAACAGCTTCACTTAACAATACTTATCGAGTTGGTTAGCGGCGAAACAATTTTTATGGTTGTCTTTCTGTTTAGTCTCCGGCCGGACACAATAAGCCCAATCCAGTATATTCAAAGATATAAAGTTACACGGTTAAAGTTTTAGCTTATTTTGTTAGTACTTTCATCAACAGCTGTAAGGTTAAGGAATCGACGCACCGGCATATATGTACATAAATAGAAAATACATACACCAGTCAATGCACTTCGACTAACCGGTTTAATCACACGTGTAATTTACGTCTACACTTAGGTCATTAAATATTACGATATCCATTTCATAAACTATTGCGGCAACTATTGATGCTATAACCAATTAACGGCATAATTTCTTCTTCGAATCACACAGCTCTGATTTATCTGAAAAGTATCTGAAAGTAAAAATATGTTTAGAATATTTTTATTATATTACATTCCCGTTTTATTATAATATGTAGTGATTTTAAAATATTGTACACCTATTAATTTTAACTACTTATATAAGTTAACATTCATTTTGTTTATGAAGTGAGTATAAAGCACTATCAAGCGTTAGGTAGACGCTTTCATTTCATTTGTTTTATATTTAAGTAGTTTTTGGAAATCCGCCCCATAATACAGAGTATTACGTTACGTTTATTTTTGACTTACAATTCATTAAAATTATCAATTATTAGGTTTTCTTGTAATATGTAGGTATATAGGTAATTAATATTTGATATCATCTAATGGATTTTCCAATCCTATTTTGTACATTTTTCTAACACTAAATGACAATCAGTAAGTATATATCTCAATAGTAAACTATACGTTCATTTTTAATTGTATAAAAGTAAACACACTGTGACACAAAATATTAATTAATTCGAGACACGTTCGTCAACCGCATAACCGAATAAGTGAACAAATGTAGTGAATTTACACTAACCAATATTTGTTAAATCAATTATTTCCAGTAAGTGCCGTAACAAAAGGTCTTGAAAATGCTTTCTTATTCTGCAAATGTAATTAATATATTTGTTATATCAGAAAATATCACAAAAATATGATTTGAAAGCAATATTTTAAATGGTTTTTGTATTTACTGTGCCATCAATTGAAGTTATAATTGGAGTAGGCTTTGTGTTTTGCCATAAAGTTAATCATCACACTGTTTAATTAGTAATGTCACTGTATCACAAACTGACAAATAATAATTTTAGGTTATGTCATTTTAAAATGCTTTGTTAAAAGTGCATGATTTTGATGGATATCTTAATAATGAAACAACTAATTTCAAAGAAAACGAATAATTTTTAAAATAACTTTCAGTAAGAAAAGTTCCAAATTTAACATTTTAAGCTCTTACAAATGTGACAGTTATTATAATTTGATGTGACACTTAATTGACAGTTATAAAAATATGTTACCAACTAAGTTGTAATATTCATAGCTTACTCTAATTATGAATTAAACTGATCACCCGCTACAATATGTATGCATAAAACACTATATATGGAGTGATAACTAGCGAGCCTACGTTTCACTTTTCCGTCTGGTGCTCGATCGATTGCAAGCGTTGCGATAACATTATTATCCAGAGTGGCTGCGTGGTCAGAGGTGCGATGTGCAAAATAATCTTTTGGGGCACGCATGACGAGTTCGGCAGTTTTTCGTACTAATAAGTTTGTTAATTTATTAACAAAATCTACAGAATAATCCAATAATTTAACAGCAAACCATATGCCTTAACAAAAAACTGATAGTTTTTTGCAAATGTGTACTTATTTTAGCTTTTTTGTTTAAGATAATAAGATACCTACTGAAACAACTGTTAGCAGCGAGAAATGCTTAAATACGATATTATCATTGTGTGGTAAAAGCAAATTTTTAATTTTGTCAAGAACTCGCTTGAATTAATTGACAAAATTAAAAATTTGCATTTACCACACAATGCTTTATTATTATCTTTCGATGTTAAAAATGTATTCCCTAGTGTTCCCCCTAAAGATACGGTTAAACCGTTAAACTAATAGAAGACTTACTAATTAAAAATAATAGATACGAACCAGATTTGTATTTCTGAAATTTTAGGTCTCCTTTAATCTATATACCGGTAATGAAGGTTTAGTAATGGGTAATCCGCTTACCCCACTACTTGCAGAAATTTTTATGAATAATTTAGAATCTTTAATATCCAATAACGCGTTAACTAAAAAGATTTTCTTTTTAGTGATAATTTATTAAATTTCAGGAATTCCATAAATAACAATATTAAATTTACTATGGAATTAGAAAATAACAATTCTATTAATTTTTTAGATTTAACCATAAGCAAAATTAATAACAATTTGGATTTTGCAGTCTACCATAAAGAATCACATACGGATATCACAATACATATCCTTTTCAACAAAAATTAGCAACAAATCATTCATATCTACGTAGATTAATTACTTATCCTCTCTCGAAAGTAAATTTTGATAAAAAATTTAATTCAATAAAACAAATTGCCGTTAATAATGGTCACAGTTCAAAATTAATAGACAATATGTTAAAAAAGAAATTACTTCACAAAACTATATCGACAGTTTATCCTATTATTAATTACATTAAATCCTCACCTTTTAGAATTCTAACTTACATAAGTAAACCATCGGACGATATAGCTATTTTTTTAAGAAAACGAAACATTAATGTTGCTTATAAAACCAATAATACTTTGTCAAAATTTATTAAAAACAATAAGGATATAACTGAAAGAAATAAAAAATCTGGTGTCTATAAGTTGATATGTAGATGTGGTAAGTGTATGTTGATAAAACTGGCAGAACTTTTGAAAAAAGAATTTCTGAACATTAAGCTTCTTACAGAAATAAAAAGCAGGATTCGATTTTCGCCAACCATGTAATAGAAGAAAACTATATTTTTAATTGTGATTTTAAAATTTTGCATATAGAAAACAAAGGTGCTAAATTGGATTTGTTAGAACATTTGGAAATAAACAAACTTAAAAATTCAAATTCATTACTTAACGAACAATTACAATGCAATAATTCACCTTCATTAAATTTACATTTATAAATCTTTAGTAATTAATTTTTTTGTTGTTATAATTTTGACTAATTGTAATTTACATATGTATATTGTATTTTGACAAAAAAAACTACAAAGTTATATTGTATTAGTTTGTTTGAAGAAGCCACTGTGTGGCGAAACAATTGCTACTTCGTAATAAAATTTGTTAAGGATACTTAACATTTTATTGGTTATTGATAATGGACCTTCACCAAGTAAAGGCCGAAAGTATTCAATTAGTTATAATGTTAGCAAATGTGGAATTTGAATAATAAATCTGTAATCAAAACCAATAACAACCCATTTCAAAAACAGAGCTGCATGCAGTTTTTACAGTTCAATTTCTAATGATGTGAAATTTGAGAAAACGAAAAAATCACTAAAAGTAGGTAATTTAGTACACTGTTTATAAAAAATAAATCCCCCTACATTTTAGAACGTAAGGGATAGTGAGGTAAAATCGGGACATTAAGAAGAATATTAAATAACTTAAATTTATGAGAGTATATAATGAGTTTCTCTATAGTAATCATTAATTGATTCCAATTCCCCATGCGTGGGACAAAACCGGGTGTACTGATTCTCTATAAGTCATTCCTATCCAGCCGATCCGGTTCGTGGCGATTTGGATATTTGGAGATGCCTATACGAAAATATCTCATCTGCCATACCTGCTCCGTCAGACGATAGATTTGTTAGTTAATGGGAAAATCTTCGGAATTTCGACAGATTTGTTCGAACTATAGAATATTTTACAGCTGACAAGCGAACACCGGCAACCCACACACATCGATTTCGATGAAGCTGCACAAACTGAAAGACCTTGGTATAAGAACAACAACATTTTCTTTTTCTGCCGAATCCCCCGATTTCAGGAAACAACCCCCGCCAAAGATTTGAATGATTGTTAAATTTTTGTAAATATATCAGAAACTCAAACACATTTCTTCTTTTTTGTAGAATATAATTTGAAGTATATTACATAGTCCCAAAGATAACGCGAATTATTTTCGGGAAAAAATTAATAACGGGGAATCGAGTATCCCATGCCCTCCATTTTTTTGAATTTTTTTATTTTTATTTTTCTCAAATAAAGTCGGTTTTATGTAGAAAACGATGCTGCATAGCAAATTTAGACAGTTAATAACCAGTATATAAGAAAACGATGATGAAACATTAGTTGTCATTGATTGTCGTTGTAAATGGGTATTTATCTAGAAATTATTTATTATTTCGATAATAAATGTCTGTATGGGTTGCGTAAAGATAATCGTCGACAGTACAAAATTGTGACAGGTTCCGGGAGTGACAAATCTGATTCGCCGTAGCTCACTAACGCAGGGAACCTCACACAGGGAATGGTCCGTTACAGAACAAATGCTTCAAAAATCCGTTAAGTATATACGTAACGGATTTTTGGCCGTACTGCCAGCTAATACAAACATATCAAAAATATTCTATAGAGTTAGAATTGTCTAACTCTATAGAATATTTTTGATATGTTTAACAAGGAAGTAACATTTTCAAGTAAAATAATATCCTCCTTGCGTACAGGAAACAAGCTTTACAATAAGGGAATCATTCAATAAAGAAAATTTATCCTATACGTTCGACTTGTTTGGAAATTCATTTTAAATCTTGCTCAAATATACATAGCTTCTATTTACTACAAGCTTGCATTTTATTTCAGCTTGTTGCTACCCTGTTTGTCACAGCGGATGGTAGGCCGGATTATAATTACAGTCCTCCAAGTCGTGCGTACGGGGCACCAGGTTTCGGAGGTCAAGGTACTGGCTTCGGAGGAGGATTAAGTGGAGGCTTTGGAGGAGGATTAAGCGGAGGCTTTGGAGGAGGAGGATTAAGTGGAGGCTTTGGAGGAGGAGCGTTGGGTGGAGGCCTAGGTGGTGTTGGAGGGTTTGGTGACGGAGCAATAGGCGGAGGAGGAATAGGAGGTGGAGGAATTGGCGATGGAGGATTAGGAAGCGGAGTAATAGGAGGCGGCGGAATAGGGGGCGATGGAATAGGGGGCGGTGGGATAGGAGGCGGTGGAGGATTTGTAGAAGGAGCCGGAGGAGGGTTTGGAGGTGGAGGTAGTGGTGGTTTTGAAGGAGGAGCCGGAGGAGGCGGAGTTCTAGTTCAGAGACATATTTACGTTCACGCTGCTCCGCCTGACACTGAAGCCGTATCTCCACAAGGGCCCATTTCAGTAAGACCAGCTATCAGAAATTACAAAATAATTTTTATAAAGGCACCATCATCATTGGCTCCAACCGCGCCTTCTATTCCACTTCAACCACAAAATGAAGAGAAAACGCTTGTGTACGTATTAGTGAAGAGACCAGACGAAGCATCAGAAATAAATATTCCAACTGCAGTCCCAACACAACCTTCCAAGCCGGAAGTTTACTTCATTAGATATAGAACACAAACTGCAGCTGCTGGTAGTGGTCGTGGTGGAGGCGCAGGTATAGGAGCAGGTGGCGCAGTTGATGGGGGAATAGGAGGTGGTATTGGTGGAGGCGCCAGCGGTGGTCTTGGCGGAGGAGTCGGTGGTGGTATTGGCGGTAGTACCAGTGGTGGTATTGGAGGAGGAGTCGATGGTGGTATTAGTGGTGGTGTCGGTGGTGACATTGGTGGAGTCGGTGGTAACATTGGTGGAGTAATTGGCGGAGGCATTGGTGGAAGTGTCGGTGGACCATCAACGTCATATGGACCTCCGGGAAGAGCGGGCCCCT
Organism: Osmoderma eremita; assembly: GCA_031763485.1. Taxonomy (NCBI): domain Eukaryota; kingdom Metazoa; phylum Arthropoda; class Insecta; order Coleoptera; family Scarabaeidae; genus Osmoderma; species Osmoderma eremita. The sequence continues at coordinate 17,855 of JARFOC010029196.1, forward strand.
ATTAAAACATTTTACGATGATTTGTCATATCTGCTGAGTATTAAGTACTTTTACTACGCAAATAGTATCGCCTCAGTATCCATACATATTATATGTATGTAGGTATGTACATAAGCATATTATTTTTATAAATGTATATAAATTATACGATAAATTAGCAAATACGATGACAATATATGTATTTTTTATAAAACTGGTTTTTCAATATGTCATATTTATTTTTATTTTACTGTTTCGTTATTTATTTGCCGAAACAGCCGAAGAGGCGCTACACTGCTAAACACAATTAACAAGCTCTTACCTACCGAATCAGTATTAAAGAGCAAGTTGAACTCCAGGCACCCGGTTCCGCCCCAGATCAGCACTAGAAGAATCATCGTTGAGCATACAAGTGAAGGGGCAGTTGAGTAAAGAAACTCTAAAGTGCTCTGTTCCTGTTCAGCAGAAAATCAGTAGAGAGGATATTTTACAGTTTTGTAAGGAACCTTTTTCTCCGCGAATTTTTAATTTTATTAACGCAAATCCGTCACTTTGTAAGACTTAAGGTTTAATCAAAGGCAATTGCACCAAATATACAGTAAAAACTGAAGCACTTGAAATATCGCCAAAGGATGAGCAAAACATGTATTGCAGAATAATTTATATTCAGGGTACAGCAGTAGTACGTCCGTCTTCTATTACTCGGGCTGTATGCTAGGTAGCAATCTGATCTTTTGGGGATGAAATATAATATTAATTGTGCATCTGCAGACAATATATTCCGATATACTGGGTGTTTTATAAAAGAGGTGACACGAGAAAATTCACTTTTTCAAATGAAACATCCTATATATTTTTACATTATAAAAAATCCCCAACTACACTCCATTCATCCCCAGATTATGCAAGTAACCTGTTTTGTGGTTCTCGAGTTACAACTGTTTCTCTTAAAAATGACAGATCCCAAAGAAAGTAGTCCTACGTCTTGAGGCTTTGAAATTTAGCAATAAAATTTGTGGTGTGGATTGGTTGAGATTGAGTGATCAATCCATATTCCCTATAGCTATTCTTGAGGTTTCTACAATGATCCAGAATAATCAGAATTCTAATAATCACCTTTTTTCCCTATTTAAAAGAAATTTTAAGTGTCTTAATTTATAGAAAAAGCGGACAGAGGTTCTTTTTCCTAAAAAAACAGTACCTATTAATAACAAAATTTAGTCAAACGCAAAACTAGAAATAAAATATTAGCATGTATTAGTAATGCAAAATTTAAGAAAATTGTGTACTTAATTTAAAGTGATAATCAAATAGAGATGATAATGACTAAATAATATGAACTATATTAGGGCTTTATTAGGTTTAGAAGGGTTTTATAGATACATTCTATAAAATGTAGCGAACACTGCTAAGATTTCGACGAGAACATCCGAACGAATACGTTCCATACACCTGGATCTTAAAGAAAATGCAGCATCTAAGTAAATATGGTCACTAAATATTGCAAGAACTGTGCGGAAGCATACTACACACTGCATCGGACTCCAGATATTCCCGAATACATCAACTTATTGTGAAGTAATCCGAAACAGTATGTTTACACATTGTATTTTAATTTTATAAGCGACGTATACCATATTTGGGGATGTAGTATTAGCATTTATATTTTAAATTTCGCGCACTAGAAGTTAGAAGTTTTAAGATGGTGTAAGAAGTTGCGAAGAACGAAGAAATATATATTTTTAGTAGTAACAGTTCAGGGGGGTGCACCAGTATACTTAGGACACGGCCTCCTAAACATAATATACACTTTCAGTCTAAGCGGCCTTGCCTATCTTTGTTCAAGATATTTTTTTGTTTCACAGAGAGTGCCAACTAACAGTGTTCTTTACACGTGGCAAGTGATACACCTTAGTTGTGTTTAAATTCCGTTCAATGGTTTTATATGGTAAGCTGGAGCCACTATTAGCTGCGTTAGAAATACACAAATCGCTGCCCCAACGATTACAACGCGTTCACTCAACATGTTGAGTGTTTCTGAACGCTCACTTCGTGATTTGTTATGATTTTGGTGAGCGCTGGGAATGTAAGTATAATAAGGGTATAATAAACACTTTGAGGTTATGCCGTTACTGTGTGTTTTTCTTATTTTTTCACTTAAATTTGCTATGGAGAATGAAATATTTGTATTGTATAACGCTTCTGTATATTTACACGAGATTTCCAAATAAGCCATTTCTTAAAAACGTTATAATAGATATAGGTTATATTTTACGCTGTATTTCAAACGTAAATAAAGCAAGTTTCATATCCGCTGGAAAAATGACGTCCGCTTGGTAAACATGTTGTATACAACACTAGCGTTTCAGAGAAAAACACTCAACAGTTGGCTAAACGTTGTGTCTTTTGAACGCAGCCATTGTGTCATTTCACGAAAATCGTTGACGCGCAGGGCTGGATAGACTGCAAGTGTATCATTTCTGTAGGCCGTGCCTTTGGTGTAAACCAGGGGTTACTCGACCTATAGAGGGCTCTGAGTGTAAAACTCTGTATAGGGTTTTAAATTTATATAAATCCATTAGATATTAATAGGTCTTTTGGTTTGTAGTTTGTGCGTTTATACTTATTGTTTATTTATTATCGTTGTTTTTATTATTATTGTGTATTTCGTCTGGTAAGAAAAAATGTTAATTCCAATTGTAAGTATAACCTTTAGGAAGACGTTTATCGAAACTTTCAATGTTTTTTGCGCAACGTGTGCACTTACTTTCTGACCAAAATAGTTGGAAATAGAACACCTACCTAGAAATCTGCACGGCAGAATGCATATACTTTTTGGCACATTTTGTGTATGACAATATGCGAATTGGCGCGCTAGTCGGTTTAGTTGGGTTCGCAGATCACCAGAAGGTTAGGCAGACAATTTTAACGTTAACTGTCCCATGTTTTACTATATTATCTCTGGTTGCATTTATTCTACAAAAGACTCATACACACGATACTACAACGAATTTAGCGCTGCAGTCATAGTCGCCATATTTAAAATTACGCAGGAATCTGACGTGTAGGCAATTTATTTTGATATTCTTTTCTCTTATTCATCTTCCTTTATATATTTTTGCAAAGATCAATTTATTTAAACATATTGGACACTTCCCACCGTGCAACTAAATTCTATATAAAAACGATGCATGTACGTACTTATATAGGTACTTACCTTTAAATTTTAAAACGATTCATCTATTGTACAGAGAGCAAAAATGATTGATGTGTCGCTACATACTAAAAGCGTTGTTGCCGCACAATAATCGTAAGGATCATTACTGAATTCATTGGCGTACATAAAAGAAATGCATTAGAATTCTATTCAAATTAATTTGATATGTTTTTTTTAAGTATTGTCCATAAATTCTATTTTAACTAAATCAATTTCACATTACAAAACAAGTGATGAGCACATTTACATGAAATATGTGCTTTAAAGAACAAAGAACGTCCTCCAAACCAAATTTTTATAAGATCGGAATTTTGTATTTTATACCTTGAATCTGGCGACACGATACGGAACCGTGGCGTAACGGGTCATGTCCCGGACAGCGAAAGTAAATTATAAGTGGAGTGATACAAGTTCTAGTTTACTTTCTGGTGGCAATCGATGCTGTAGTTAGTGTACTTCAGGTACAAACGGTAACGCGGGAAGCCATTTTATTGTTGATGCTCGTCAGATACAGTAAGCTGCTTGCACTTGATTGGTTTGGTCAATTTTGTTCTAGACTTTTCTTGTTATTAGTTACAATTAGTATAGTGATTAATATAGTACAGACTCTTTGTTCGCAACGCAGTCAGAAACTATCCGAAACGTCGCATGCGCACAAACTGCTATGCGTTCGCAGTGCTACAATTTCATATTTTGTTTGAAACTTAGAATTCGGTGTTCGCAGAGTAGTAGGATTGCAGCAATAAACGGTTAGTGCTTATTCCATAAAGTTCACGGATTTCATGTGGATTTCAAATTCGCAAAGCGCATGTAACGAAATTCTCTGAAAATGTTGTTTTAGGGTACATACGTATATTGTCAATTAATTATTTCTTTAATACCTCCCATAGTGTTGTGTAACTAATTCTGAAGATAGATTACGGAAAAAATAAAGACTTCGATATAAACATGTGTTCTTTTTTGTTTTAATAATTATATGGAATATAGTAAATACCCGGGAAGTATAGTAATTTAAAAATGCCGCGTAGCGGATTTTAATCTTTCTTAAGGTAGACGGCGCAAAACGCAATTGCTTGCCTGGGGACAATCAAGGACTACAGAACGCACGAAAATTGACATTTAAAAACCTCCTGCCATTAAAATGAAGTATATAACATTTGCGGAACAGTTTATTCCCTATAATTGGAATTGTAGATACAAGGATTCCTGGAAATAAATCAAAATAAAACGAAATATATGGTTATGGGTAAAACAGAAAACCCATAGAGGGAAGATAACCTGGCGATGAGCGCAAAAAGACGACAAAAATGTTTTCGAGAGAGTAAGTAAATTTGTCTATTTGGGAGCTAATATTGAAAAAAATGGACGTGAAGAACGAGAAGTCCAGGCAAGAATTGCAAAAGGGAACCGTAAACACGGAAGCTTGAAGAGTCTCATGAAATCAAAAAAAAACAAGAGAGGATCCACAAAACGGTCATAAGACCTACCGCCACATATACCTGTGAGACGTGGGTCCCGAACAAGGTGGAAGATGAGCAGATAAAAAGATGCGAAAGGAAAATGCGCCGTACTATATATGGAGGAGTAAGAACCGAGGAAGGATGGAGAAGACGCACAAATCTAGAAGTAGAAGACACATACGAAAGCCCCAACATGGTAACGTTTTCCAAAGCCCAAAGAATAAGATGCCTAGGGCTAAGCAGAGAAAGGTTACCAAAGTTAGCCCTTGCCAGAAGACCAATAGGGAAAAGGAGAAAGGGGGAACCAAGAGAGAGATCGATGAATAAAGTGGAAGATTTAAAAAAAAATGAAAATAGGAGATTGGAAGATGATGAGGAATAGAGGAGAATGGAGATATTTAGTCCGTAGAGCACTTGAAGAAAATTCCTAATATTAGTATTTTATTAGCCCTATGGCCTATAGAACAAATTATTATATTATGTTTATTTACTATTAAATGTACACATAGTAATATAAATAATATACACTCCAGCAGTGAGGTGCTCGTCATTGTTTATGATACATATCTCATAACCTTGTTTGATTTTCAGTGATTTTGTTAACATCATTATACAGTTACTATTCAATTTCTCTAATGAATAAATTGTGTATTTACTATAAGGACACTTACCTTCTTTGCATAGTAAAGTTACTTGTCCTGCCAACTTCCACTTTGCAATATTTACTTATTTCTGAAATATCATTAGACACAGAGAAAAACAAACACATTTCTGAAACACTTTACATTAATTATATAAATTATTACATTACAGCAATTATGATTTGAAAAGTCACAGATGCTCCTAATCTGAACATGGAGAAATTAATAGTTTAAATATATTATACACAGTTGTCCATTTATACAACACTACCAAAAATTTTAAGCTCTGGTAGAACACTGTCCAAAAATAACTATTTTATAATACCGTTTTAGCTAAATAACAGAGATAATAAAAATATATATGCTATATAAAGATTAAATACTGTCAATTATACAAAACGATTATAATTAGACTGACGGATTTATTTCTCCGCCGCGGATACGTGGTCCGGTTTTAGTCCCTTCGAGAACCTGTCCCACATGCGGTTGTATAATTGTTCTAAACCTTGTGCGTATTGTTTACAGTCGAATAATGGTGAAGTTGTTCTTGCTGTCCAAACTTTATGCCTCATGGCTTTTAAACTGAAATAAACACAATTAATTTAATAATATTCAAATCGTAAATATCAAAAACTTACTATTCTCTATCCGTTCCTAACTTAATAGCAATATCTTGATATTCCTGTCTAGATCTCGCAATTAATTCGGGGCAGTCAATTGTTGCCAATTGTGATGCAGCAACCCTGGAAGCCAAAGTCTCTCCCGGTAATGTGACGACCGGGGTCCCAGTCCATAAAACGTCCATGCTGGTTGTATGACCATTACAAAGGGGCGTGTCTAAGCATACATCTGCTAATTGCCCTCTACGAACATGTTCTTCCTTGGCGGCTACATTACTAAATAAAATACGTCCTGCGGGAACACCAAGTTGTGATGCAGTCGCTTGTAAATTGGGTTCACCAACTGCAGGAAATCGCAACAACCACAATACAGCATTTGGAACATTCTTCAATATATTCACCCACATTTGAAGAGTGCCTGGGTCAATTTTGTACAGTTGATTAAAATTACAATAAACGATAGCATCGTCTGGCAAACCGTACTGTTGCCTGGTTGTAATAACAATATTCTGAGGCACCTCTTCACCAGTTGCAGCCTTATTATTTGTTTGTGTTGTCGCAAGACCGTTTTGTACGACGACTCCATTGAGTGATGTTTGTACTTGACCAGAAGCAATCATGGCTTCGATTGGTGTTGTAGTTGGCAATTCTGCTACCTTAAGACTAATTTCTACTGGTTTTACTGCTTGCACTACTTCTTTTATTTCCTTAATGTCTGTACTCTCTACTAATGGGGATAGATCGGTAGCGTTAATTATCGCGACATTATCAGCTATTGAGCCACTCTTATCACTAACAATTAGTCTTTCTTTAAGATGAGGGAACATCTGTTTGTGATCTCCAACAAAGTAAGTGTGCGGCATATATGCTAATTTTTCACTGTATTGAGAAGCTAAGTCAATCGGTGAAGTAATAACGTCAGTTATCAAATAATCCATAAAACTAGCTCCACTCGTTCCAGGATAACCCAACCACATAACTTGTATGGGCGCTGGTCGTAAAGCAAAAATTTCATTTCGAGCACCTTTAGTGTACCCGTTCATGTTTACCAGAATGTGTATACCATCCGCGTAAATTTTGTCTGCAGCTTTTCCATTACATGGAATTTGAGATAAATCAATAAAATGTTCCGCTTCTCTAGCTATTTTACTTCGAAATGTTGTACAATCATCAGGGCTTAACGCGTAACAGAATATTTCCACTCTACGCCTATCATGCAGTCCAGGAACTGATTGCATCAAGTGCGATGTAGGGTGATTTCCAAAATCACTGCTTACATAGCCAATTTTTATTCGACTTTTCAGGTCGTAAGAAAATTTATACGGTGGTTTATGAAGAACGTGAATCTTTTCTAAGCATAAATTTGCGTGTCGAGCAGCAATTGCTTTACGAAATTCATGTGATAGTGGATACAACATGGAATGATGGGGATGGACTGATGGCAATCTGTTTTTCTCTAGCTGATCAGCAACAATGTTTACCAGTTTCTTCATTCGAGCATCATAGTCGGTCCAATCACAGACGATTTGTAAACAATGTGCTAAATTACAATAAGCATCTGGAAAATCCGGTTTTAACTTCAAGGCGGTGCGATATGATTGAATAGCATCAGGAATGTTGCCAGAGTCTTTGTGGATACTCGCCAAATTACTATGAGCGTCAGCAAAAGCCGGATTAATTTGGATTGCTCTTGTATAACATTGCAATGCACCCGAAACATCTTGCATCTCTTTAAGAGTATTTCCCATGTTTGAGTAGGCGTCAGCGAATGTAGGTTGAATACGTATGGCATCCTTGTAGTGCATTAAAGCTTCGGTAAGTTTTCCTTGCTGCTGTAAAACTGAAGCGAGATTGCTGTGCGCTGCTGCGAATTCTGGAAAAACTTCCAAAGCTTTAAGATATAGACGAGTGGCCTCTTCGATGTATCCCTGTTCTCTCTTAATATTAGCCAAATTGTTTAACGAATCTGCGTGGGATGGGCACAAACGTAGAGCCGTATTGTAACATTCTTCGGCTTCTGCTACCTGACCTTTCTCTTTAAGGGCGTTCGCCAAATTGCAATAAGCATCTGGGAAATTAGGCTGTAATTCAATAGCACGCCTGTAAGTGTCAATAGCCAAGTCGATAAGGCCTTGCTCATAGTATACGCACGCAAGGTTACCATGTACCACTGCATTGTTCGGTGATAGATTTAAAGCACGCAAATACGCTGCTACCGCCCTGTAATATACAATAATATATATGTTAAAAGCACTGCGTTGTAATTTTGAGTTAAATTTTATTTAACAGTTTAAACCGATGGTGAAAATATATAGATCGTAACGTATTTTAATATTTAAAACGTCAAATACTAAAACCTCGCGCCAAAAAGCGATTATTCAAACGTATAAAAGACTTATGAATATACATACATATATAAACCATCTAAAAATAGAATATCCGTAAAATAGTACTACGGAATTTTAGTCTCAGTCGATGCAATTAACGTCAGAAAATACAAAGTAATACTGATCAAACAAAAATAAAATGTTTTTTTTAATGTATTCTTAACAAATAGAAATAAATTATATAAAACACAATAAATAAAATTCATTATTACTATTCTCACTATATGTATGTATGTAGCAAGTAATAAAACGATAGCAGAAAACAACAATAATATGCACACTGTTCGGATTACTCCTCCCGTACAAACTATTAATTAATTCGGGACGACACGTGTTTCGGAAATACATTCTCATTATCCCCATTATCAAGTCGAATACCGAACCATAATATACTACAATAATATACTAATGATTTTAACGTAATTTTGTTCGATTAGTTTCATGCGTATACATCCATATGCACCTTCAAAAAATACACACGATTGGATATACTTCCTTGTAATACTATGTAATTTAGTATTATTAAAACGATTCTGGTTAACTACTATAGAAATAAAAAGATTTTGTATGCATTCCCTTCATACTTGAGAAAGAAAAAGAAACAATAAAGCAACAGGTTTATTATAAACACAGTGCAGTGAACGTGGCTGTTTGGCAGACAATGCTTGTAAAAAAAAACAACAAACGAGACGGCACCTTTTGATCTGATCTTTGATCCATCCGAGACAGCCTGCTGCACATTTATTTCCGACAAGTTCTGGCAGTACTTTCGGCTCCGGTATGTCAATGACTGTGTACACGACCACGCACTGTAGCTCCATAGCGCACACATTGCCGCGGATTCTAAAACTACCTCATTCGCACGCGGACCTCTATTTCTAGGGTTTATTTTGATTACAACTTTGAATTAACGGCATACCAGTGGAGATCAGTGATGAAAGCGGTTTCGTCGGAAATATTCTTAGGAATGACGAGTGTAAAATTGATCCAGGAATAAAACGGGGAAATTGTCACAGTACGCATGAATTTTCCTTGAATCAGTGTATTTATAAATTGGGCTATCGATAAAAAGCTATAATTCGGATGATCCCTGTCGTTTCGTATAATGATTAAAGATGGAAGAATATATTCTATTGTTTAGAAAGGAGGTTAGATTTAATAAAAACATAACTTGAGTAACTAATCTGAAGAGAAAACGACGGATGAATTAAAGTAAATAATTTGATAGAGAACTAAGCTACTCGAGTCACTACAGTAGTAGCGTGAAGACTGGATGAATACGCCAGCAGGGGCCGGGATTGTCAGACCAGTTGCCATGATACTGGAGGCTGCGCGTACGTAATCACATGCTTTTGAAATATATCTCGTATAATTACACCAAATATCAACAATAACAAAGTTTTACCTACAAAAAAGGAGCGTTAAAAAAATTTAATATTATTTTTTTATCCATTTTCTATAAATGAACCTAAAATTGGAATCTACAATCTTCATGACTCCTTAAACAACATCGTAAAGTTTGGTTGTACGTATAAAATTTATTGTCTTGGTTCAAGAAAAAAATAAAACTACGACCTACCACACATACAATTGAACTGACTTGAAATCGCACAAATACAGAGGACAGAATATCGATTTTACCCAGAGTCTCTGGAATGAACGTCACAGCCACAAGCGTACACAATATATAGGTCGTTACAAGTACTATATTTGTTGGACAATTCATTGACATTATTATTAGAATGATATATGTGTTTGTTCGCCCCAAACATATAAAATAAAAATGACACGTCAATGTGTATTAACTATTTAATTTTTAACGTTCTTTACATTACCTTTGTTTGTGATTTCCCCAATTTCATTGCGAAGGTACTTTAATTGACAATATGAGAAAATATTTTTCAAATTTTCATTGTATTCCTCCAACTAACCATTGAAAAAAATCGTTGTACCATAAGATTACTTTATGTGTAATTATGAACAAAGCAAATGGAAACCAATTAATATTAGGAGTAATTGGGACCAAATAAGTTTGCATGTAAAATAAGACACATTGTTTTTCTTCTATGAAACATAACAGGTTAACATGTCAAAATCTCCATATATAAATCGATTGGAGTCCTGGCGACACGCCCTGTATTGTATAGGTACTATTATTAAGACTCAATTTGATGGAAATCAATTTTCTTCCAAAGACACATAGGTACATGCGTGAAATTACGTTTGAATAAGGTACACTTTAATATAATATACAATGAATCTAAAAGGTTACGAAACCCACGTGACCTGTAATATAACATGACGTAAATTTTAAGTTGGCAATGAATAGCCGATATTTGACAGTTGACTTTTGTACGCTGGGTGTAATATTTACTTGATTATTTCTGTCTTTATTTTATTCCTACCTCTTCGTTAATCAAAACAGTTTCTTTTCTAAAAACTACTAAAGAATTCATATTGTTTGTGCTTGGTAAGTCAGTGGCGCATTATTTGTAATGACAGTACGAATCGCTGCATACAAAATTTCAGGTTTTCACAATGTTCACTACAGAGCATGATGCCTTTATTTTAAAGGCAAGACGGTAATGGGAATTGGAATTATTCTCTGTAAGGTTGGATCGATCAATTTACTGGAGCTTTCCCCGATTTTAATGTTGACTATGATGCACTGAAACACCGCAGACTTGTCATAATTCATCGATTTAAAGAAAGACATTGCCTTTGCAAAAAGAAACCTACTGGCAGATCTACAGTGTTAACAGTATTAACTTATGGCCTCCACGCTCTCCAGATCTTACACCGATGGACTTTTATTTGTTTGGCAATTTAAAAAATTAAGTGTTCAGAGATCGACTACATGATCTAGAGGAGTTACAAGTAGCAATACAACAGGAAATTAACATCACCGTAAATGAACTTCAAAATGTATTTGAAAATTTAAAACGGAGAATAAGTATTTGTTTCGACAATAACGGACAACATTTTTAACATTTGTTATAACTTCCACAATATAATTATTTTTCTATTTCTTGTCTGTGTATAATTATTTATAACCCAAAACCTAATCTATCAAATTTTATCTGTCAATATATACACATGAAAATCTGTACAGGAATTTTATTGTTGAGCATTACCATGGTGCTGAGGTCACGTGGGTTTCGTTATTTTGTAGATTCATTGTGTAATACAATATAATGAATAGCCCAAAAAATACTTAAGAACCGGGTACAAAATTCAAAAATAATTTTACCAAGATAAAAGAGATGAAGATTCTGAAATTAAGGCAAATAAATAAATATAGCTAATAGAATAATCTTAGCAGCAGCGGCCTAGCACACGAATAGCTTATTTTGGTTTGATGAATGCAATTTCCAACTTCCTTTGTTTTTAAATTATGAAAATATGAATACTAAAAATAGTTTTTCTTTCGATGTATTAATAAAATTGGTTACGTGTGTATGGGATTTGAAACCGGCGAACGTAAACTGGACACCAAATTTATCGGTTTACCTGCTTTAGGCAAATTAAGGATATATAACTCTTGCAATTAAACAACCGACTTTTGACATTTCGTCTTTTCATAACACGGTTGCCACGCATTACAAAGCATATCATACGAAAATTATCAATACTAAGTAGAACGTCAAAATAACATTGACATTTGTCATGCGTTGACAACTTACCTTATCTATGCAACTGGCAACGCTCTAATTGAAGAAATCCTACGAGGACGAAATGTCACTACATTTGACATTACTATGCATTCGCTAAATGTGAAGTTGCGTTTGGCTGTGTTGGTACGATTTTAACATCTACTGTCATCCCAGTCTTCAGCATTGCGGTATATAGTGAAATTCTCAACTTACAATTATGAGGATCTCTTTCCCGTACAGTGACAACGGAAAACGTTTGCTGGTCGTTAACAAGTGCACCTTTTCAAAGTAGAAAGTGTTGTAGAGTGACAAAAAGTTTTGGCGTTGTACAAAAAAAATCTTTAAATTGTGCTGCAAAAGTGTTTACGCTTGGTGCCGAAAATTTAGTCAGCAGAAGCCAGCTAGAACAGGACCATGAACAGAATGAGAGTAAATTAAACCAAACAGTGGTTTCAATTGCATGTAAGCGTGAAGCCGTTGATGATATTTCTGAAAAACTAGCAAAAATTATACGATGTGAACTGGTTAAGGAACTACCAGAAACGATTACAGCAACAGATTTCATTTACATCCGAAGAAGCTTGTACAATGCAAAGAGAAGGGGTCTTCCACGGCCGCTACCGCAAAATAAGGTAGAAGTCCATAATATAGTAAGAAATGCTACTGTAAAAACAGGCAAGAACGAAAGTTTCGTTTGTATAAACTGCCCGGTGAGCAATACGTTAGTGTTTTCTTATGAAGCTAATGTGAAATGCAGAAAGTGTACATATATATGGACGATACATTTTCATACGGCACAAAATGTTTTACAATTATTTACGACCCATGGACTTAATAATGGACATTATATCTATTTGGTCATTAGCTTTTTGCCTGCCAAACGCGGTGAGACTTATGCAAGATTATTTGAAATGCTAACAACGAAAATCTTGGGACGCTACTCTACAACATTACAACCACCTCAAGTTCATGAGTTGCAAGCAGCTATTCAAAGAGAAATTGGGGACAACACAAGAGACTTTAATAAAGGCCGTTGATAGCAAGAAAAGAAAAGTGCAACTTTGCATTTTAAATCAAGGTATGCATTTTAAATGCATATTATGAAACAATTAATGTTTTTAAAAACAAATAAAATTTTAAACTGTTTTGATTTTTTGTGTTCCGTAAGTACTGTTTAAAGATTATAACTTCTACAATCTTAATGTATTTCATAAATTGTCACCTTAGTATAAAGAAAATAGTGCTACACCACTGGGTTCTTTCTACAATTGACCCCATTAGTGTGCCGTCACAAAACCCAGTTGGCATAGCAACGCGCCATGTTTTTTTTTTCAAACAAAACAAATTGCTTCCAACATAATCAGCTGATAATCATTATTTCTCTGAAATTGATTGCTTAGTTCTTAGCAAGTTGTAATGTTCCTGGTTTTCTAACAATATAACTGCATATTACGGCATAATATTATTATTAAAGATTATTAGAGGCACAGGTAAAGCAAATATGAGGGAGGAACGCTCTCACAATAAAGAAGTAAGTACAATCACTTTACATAATTTGCAACAGCTACACGTAAAATATATTGTTTTCAGATTAAACTCACTGAAAATAGTAATATTGCAAGTACACACTGTACATGACCAAAAGCGTTACATTACGTCACCATAGGGCAACATTTGCATACCATAATATAACACTAATCAGACATGCTCATGGAATGCCCAAAAACCCAGTTGAATACAATATAAACCATAGAAGAATTGTATCCAAGCAAGGAATACTAAGCAACTGATAGGAATCTATCGGAACAAGAAATTGAAGATTTTAAAAGTTTTTGATGAGGCTGTTTGATTTCTTGGTTACTCTCCTAACATATTGGCGAAGGAAGTTGCGATAATTAAAATATAATATATTTGCCATATTTTTTGAGTGAAAAATAATGTAATACTTGCACGTAATTAAAATACTTAATAAAAGGAAGACTTTT